>CBVK0100852245.1:0-10599 GCA_900067695.1 Picea abies | reverse complement strand
ACAACCAATCCTGGTTTATAGGATCTAAAATCCTATTCACGGATGAGTTGTTGTCACCGTTTCCAACAGTTTTGTGGCATTTCAGGTTATAAGTTATGAAATCTTAAATAATCTACTGAAGTTTAAAACTCATATTTTTTTTTTCCGCTTTTCTTCTTGAGGTCAAGTATTAATTAAGTATGTATTATTAATAATCATGTATTAATTAAATATGTATTATTAATAATCGTTTGTTGATTAAATAACTACTGCATTAGATTGATATATTTAGAGCTGGATACTACCATAACTAGGCGCTCAAGTATTGGTTATTCAGTTTCCAACCAATTATATTTATTTTAACTCGTTTATTTTAACCCTTTTGATAGCTCACGCACATATGAATTCTTATCAAATTGTATTTATGAGCGATATTGCATCAATTCATTCTCGTTTAAGTATACTACATGTTGTTAAAAGAATTTGTAATTAAATGCAATTTAAATGATATCGAGATTAGGGTTTCCCCACGTGATGGGTTTTTTTTAATTCAGCAATTTTGGTAAGCATTAATAACTTGATCGAAGTAATTATAAGTCTTTTTATATTAAAATAATATTTTTTTGGTATTAATAGATAACAAATATATATAATATATATTTTTTATCTATTAATAATTTTCTCCTATCTTCCCATATGTTTTTTATCTATTAATGTTCTTCTCCTACCCTCCCTCTATAGAGGAAGGGGTAGGCACTAATAGATAAGTTAATTGTCTCATCCTTTTTCCCCAATCCCTAGAAAAATTAATTGATTGACAAATTAAACTATGAGGATAAGGGAATTGAATCATTATTCTAATAGGAATACCAATATATCAATAAATGACGAGTGTTGTTGTTTAATTGTTATAAAAAAAGTTTACATATATAAGTTGAAGTTTCATTGGGATAACCCTCAGTTTTGATTTTTTGAGTTTTTTGTGGCATCTTTTCCAATCAATTTTTAATCAAATTTGGTAAAAAATTGTTTTTAATCTAGGTTTGAGTGATTGAGTCTATATAATTTGAATGCCCTAAGAGTTTTTCATGGTGTTCAATTCATTTATGCATTCAAAAATGTGCTTTAAACAACAAAAAATGAAAATTTCACCAAATTTTTCAAAAAGTAAATAGTAATTACACACACACACACACACACACACACACTGTAAGAAGTGGACTGTGAACCCCTATAGGAATCATAAGAATCACTATTAAAACAATAAAATGTTTTTTTTTCTACTCGTAACATTACTCTTAAGTATAGATTGATGCAGGAGAATGACCTCAAAGAAAGAAGTCATCATTTGGTTTTTGAGGTCAAATTCAATATATACCAAAGATAGTTGGTTCTCTTAAGTATTTTTCTATTTTTAAATGAAATTAAAAGTCAAGGTAAATAATGGTAAGGATTTTGAATCCTTCTTTGTAACAGAGTTAGAGTATATTTCCCAAAGCACCCATATGACTAGGGCTTGGAAACCCTACGCTAGTCCGAAAGTAGCTATCCCTTTTAGCTTTGGGACTATGGAAGTTATGACACGACAACCCTCGAAAACGTTTGAAGGCTCGAGTCGTTAATTGATGAGGGTCGTCGATCTGGGGACCTAGTCGATATCTCTATCAGCCGTTACATTGGACTTAGGAAGCGTAGCATTAAGTGCTTCGACGAAGTTCCACTTCAAGAGAATAGTAGTGATCTAGTGCCAAAACTCATGAATGCTAGAGTTCTAAAGTAATATTGACCATTGATAATAGAGGGACTTGTGTCCATAGATCAACAAATATCCATAAGTTCGGGTATTCGACAACATAGGGATGCCCGAGTTTCCCCGGAGCTCTACAAGCTAGAGGAAATCCTCGCAGTGAATGCTAGGTACACATGGCGATAGATCAATCATCGTCTGGAGAGGAAGCCAAAAGATAGACATCGAACTCCCAAATGTCAAACTTCTGAAGTGACATGCATCATCGATCCTTAGAATCCTTAAGATCCCTCTCAACTATTGATCTAAGGAACCCACCCTTGACTTCCCAACAACCCCAAAATGTGTCATGGAGTGACACATGGGCCCTAATTCCCATGTCAAATGTTTTCCATTGAACTAGACTCATTGGATTAGAGGGTACATGGAAAGCAATCCTATAGTACAGAGACTTAGTACTCCGGAGGAACTTGGCCAAGAGTTTTCAAGGGTTAAAAACTCATGATCTCGTGAATGACAAAGTAATTTGGACTATTGACAAATAGAGGACACGTGGCACTATATTCGAGAGTCCAGAGACTTGGCTCTTATGGGAATTTGTGATGTGAGGAGTTCTTAAGCTTAGAAATCCAGAGCTGCGAAGTAATGGGAGTCGTAGATCTATGGATCTACGTGGACTCTTATTGACCATAAGATTGAAGGGATGGGAAGCTATCAATCCAAGACTATGTGGCATCCTGACGTCATACAGGGTAATACGTACCCACATTACGCGTGCCTCATGTCACCCAGATATGAACGATTCATAGAGCCCTTATTCCTATTAGAGAATGAAACCTGTCACCCCCTAATGAGCACACATGTCACCCATGGCCCTCATCGTATGTCATATTCTTGTTCGTGCCCGCCTGCCCAACGTGGTTGGCGACATGTCTGGGACTCCAGGAGTTTGCATAACTTTGGGAGTTCGAAAGATTTGGGCATAGTATAATAAAGGGATGTTCGACATCGATGGTCAATCATTGAACGACGATCGTCGATTGCCGAAACACTGAAAGTTTAGGACATCAGTTGCCAATTGTCGAACGTCAAACACTAAAAAGGGGACGTTCAATGCAAAACGTTGAACAGTGAAGGGTCAAGGAAACGTGGTGAGATTTTGAGACTTCAGGGAGTAAGAAAAATAGGCGTTCAACATCAAACGTGGAACACCCCAACTAATAACGCTCCTGTGACTTCGAAAGGAAATAACTTGCAAACCATAGATCATATTTTAGTGTGGTGGCGACCGTTAGAAATCTTGTGGCAAGCTATAGCCAATGGATATCCGAAAATTAGGATTTGAGATAGTTAAGAAAACCAAAATTTTGATGTCCCACCCCTTAAAAGAATATCTGGCGGTAGGATTTGTTACAGTAGGGCACACCAAGACAACTAAAAAATTTGGCCCAACACTTCACTGAAATTTCCCAATAAATTTGGGTAAGGGTTTGATGCTGCTGCAAAACCAGACACCCTAACTTTCAGAAGAATGTCTAGAAAGTTGATCTAGGGAAAGAATAATTTCATCATCTTTTCAATGCATTTCTCAACGAGTTACCAAAAATTTCACTGAACCACAAGGACTATAAGTGGTACTGCAATAGGTTTTGCAATTGGGAACTCAATTGGTGTTGTAACTAGCACTACAACTAGTGTTGTCTCATCACCATCTCACTCTTCAACTTCAGACTATTGTAGATCCGATCGAGGGAAAATATGTGCCCTCCTTAGGTGATGTTCTTAGTGGGTTCAGTAAGTTCTCAATGAGCTTGACAATGGGGGAAACTAAGGATATTCCTTCCATCAATTAGATTTTTATGAATGAAACCAACTCTGATAACATGTTAAAACTTTGGTATGCTCGTTTAACCATAGACAATGTCACATCATTGTCAACCAACCATAGGCATTCACATATTCCACCCCTGAGAACACTAATGTTTTCTTAGATAGAATGATTTGGAAAAGTCCATACTAAAACCAACATATAAACCCTAACTAGAACGACCATTGTTGTAGCAACAACACAATACCAAGAGAACATGCCTCTACTAATAGAAGCATACCTTTACTAGGAGAACTAGACAAGAGAGATACTAGAAACACTGATATTACACGACGACCACTGCCAAACCACCCTCCCTAGACTTATGCCTCCTTTTGTTGCAAATATAGTTGTTGCAACAACTCCTACTTAGACTTGTACCCTCCTTCTACTAAGTGAGTGTGTATCAAATGATCCAATGCCTAACTTTATTTATACTACCCCATCATGTCACTTTTCTAGGTGTGGATGATTTCTTTCTGTAGGGTTTTTTATTTCTTTATTTTTATTCTCTTTGGGCTGACTTCTCTTCTAAGGTTTTCACACATCTGTTTAATGATTCCATTACTTCCAGAATATTCTCTTCTAAGTATCAAGGTTACACTTGGAAGTTAATACCTCCCATAACTACCAAAACATCAACACAATGAACATAAATCTTGAAATCATTCTTAATAAAAAAACAAAATTTGTACAATTATTTGAGCAAATTAATTATATATTTATAAGCTTTATAATAATGTATCAAATGTGAAAACCTTTTATTAAATCAAAATCATATATCTTCAAGACATGTCAGCAATTTAATAGACATTCTATAACCATAACTATAACCATGTTTTAAAATTAAAAATAATAAATATAAAAATAAAAAAAATACTAATATATAATTTATGGTCGGGTCCACATATATATATATATATATATATATATATATGGTTGATATGCATGATTTATTTCCCCGCTTGACCATAGAAATTTCCTTAAGTCACCCATCCCCTATGCATAAGAACCTATAATAGTACCCACATTCTTCTTAGAGGCAACAAGTTACCTCTCAAATGTCTTTTTTATGGTCTGAGTTCATGTTCATGGCTAATAAGCCTTAGATATCCATTTATGGTGTAAGTCCCTTGTTTGCCTCCCTTGATTATGTTCAAGGCCATCAGACCCATCCTTACTATGAAAAAACTCCTAGATTGTGGCACATTAGATCAATAATATTAATTAATTAGTGAATAATTCCCTAGATTCCTCCCCTGAACCATGGTATGAGACCCACTTGTCATGCAAAAAACATTTCAATGGAACCCATATCCCACTCTAAGGATATTGACTTCCTATATAGGGCATGTTTTATGATTACTTTGTAGCCTTGTGCATGGCCATTGGTCCCTAGAATATGATATCTAGGTCCTAAATTATTTATATAGAACCACAAAAAAACTCATAAGATGAAATCAATGCAATTTCTATTCCATATATAGCTCAAGGACCATCAACAATGCCTCAGACCACCACAGAAGACCATGGATGGGTGAACAAGTTGTCATCAAGATCCTTGAACAAGTCCTTAAACCAACATAACATAACTTAATTGGCCTTTAAGAACGATATAGGCATCATCATTAGGTTTTGTACATTGAAAATGAGTGTAGAGACATAAACATTTCAAGTTGGAAATAATGTCCTAAAGTCGTAACTAAACCTTCTTGAGCTCATGAACCACCATCGACAAAACCTAAAAACCATGACACGAGTCCTCTCTAGGGAGTCTTTGGCATCTAATAAGTTGAATATGGGTGACATTATGAGGTCTTCTTGATCATCATGGATGGGTCTTAGGTTCATGACTATAGTCCACTTGTATTGCAAAGGTCCACTTTAAAGGGTCTATGTTGTGGTGTAAGGCCTTGATTGTGGCACAATAGATCAATAATATTAATTAATTAGTGAATAATTCCCTAGATTTCTCCCCCGAACCATGGTATGAGACCCACCTATCAAGCAAATTTTTTTTTATTGGAACCCATATCCCACTCTAAGGATATTGACCTCCTTATCCAGAATCGAATGCAGAAGCCTGATAGGGCTAAAAAATGCTCAAAAATGAAAGTGCTCGAAATACGATGAAACCATGGCCACTGCGTCTGTCTTGTATTCCTGATTTCGACCATATATTCACTTCGTCAAACAGGATTCGTATGCGAAAGATATCGTATTCTATTCGAAAACCCAAAGAGGCAAAAAAGGGATGACTGAACAGTCCGTACAGCTGACGTGGCAGCTTCTGGTGACAACACGTGGCAGGTGATGTGGCGTATAACCGGTACAATTGGACCAGTCAGTGGGTGACATGTGTCACCACTGTAAGGGTGACACGTGGGACAGGATGATGTGGTAGACACGTGGAAAGGCTAATAGGGTAGTGACTGGGTAGGTACGGTGACAGGTGGCAGAGTACATGGTAGGAACATAGACAAACCAATGTTCGACATGTAGCATCCCTCTATTGGTTGTTGAGGTGCCACGTGGCCTAGTCATGGGTTGCCATGTGGCACCCTGTGGTTGGCTCGTGATTTGTGTAAAATTATGGGTTCACCACCGAGTTCGAACCCCCGACCTCTCCTCTGGGTTGTGGACTGGCAGGAATGGGCTGACTTCTCACCCCACAGGTGTTTCTTATTATATATGTGGCATATAAATTATTTGAATTTAATACAAGGTTCGGTTGGAGGTGGAAAGGGCTAGGGCTTAGCCCCAGCCCACGGTTTAAATGCCGTTACCAAATGACCACGACCATGGGAGCTGGCAGATAGGGACCATCCCTTGGTTCATGGTCGGTTCCATATGACTCGGACCATATTCCGAACAGGGCACACGGGTAGTCTGTTAAGCCACCAGTTGCATGGAACACGCCGAAGACCAGGAGCTAGCATGCATGGGAAGGGCCAACGCATAGCCCGAGGGGCTAGTGCTCGGCCACATGGCCCCATATGACCCTGCCAAGGGGGCGCGCACTGGACAAAGGGGGATTATCCCCTAATTTTAAACAAAAGTGGGATTTTTCCAATGTTTTGGGATTTTATTTGATTTTTTATGCCTATATTAATGGATTTTATCCATTTTTGGGAGATATTGGGCATTTTTGGAGCCCAAATTTTGGGAGGAAGTTGGGGATGGATACCCAACTTCAGATCTATAAAAACCAGGCCTATTTGATGCCAAGGAGGACAGTCAAATTAGAGTTATGCTGAAGGGAAGCCAAGCCAAAGACATTTTTATGTAGGGAAGCTATTGAGGAGCAGATGCTTGCGGGCCATTTCTGGGAGCTCCGATCGTCTGATTTGTGTTCTATTTTCTTTGCTAGGTTCTAGAGATCTGGAAGAACATGACCATATCATTCTCGTAGCCAATTGGCATTGCTGCAATGTACTGTTGAGCTTTTTGAACATAAATAAAGAAGCCTCCCCCACAGAGACAAAGGCCCGGAGACGTAGGCAACGTTGTGCTGAACTCCATTATCAATTCTCATGTTATGGTTTGTTGTTTATTACGTCATTTCAGATCTGCATATATGTATATGGATGTCATAATTCCTCTCTTTTCCTCATTCTTTCATTAAGCTTCTCAATTGGATACTTAACGCATGCAAAATTAAAACTCAACAATAGTCATTAAAAGATCCTAGGGATCAAGTGGTATCAGAGCTAGTTGATGTTTGGATTTGAGTTTTGCATGTTAACCAGGGAAATGCTACAGCGTGGTGAAGGTGAGTTTTTTGCAGAGAATCCATTAATTGGATTGAGAAAGAGAGCTTCTCATAGTGAGAAGATGGCATCGGAAGAAGGGATTTCTCGGGATGAGAAAGAGTTTCGGAAAACTTTCTTTGCTATGTCGGAGATGGTGAAAGTTTTGTACAAGGATTACTTGGAATGAAAAAGACCAGTTTTGGGTGAATATTCAAAGGGAAAAAGTGAAGAGTAAGAGGATCATCCTCAGATTCCTCCTTCAGCTCCATCATCACCTCCTTCTTCTACTTCTTCTTCAAGTTCAAGTTCTAAATCTAATGGAAAGAAAAATGTTCATAAGAATAAGAATGAAATGATGTTGTTAAAACTTGATGTTAAATTTGAGTTAGCCATATATGATGGTCAAGTAAATGCAGAGAAACTTGACAATTGGATCAGGCATATGGAGGTTTACTGCAGTGTGCAAAAGATCAAAGAGGAGGCCACAAATCAAGTTGGCATCTTTGAGACTTGCAGGTACAACTCTCATCTAGTGGCAAAGCAAGTTGCAAAATGGAATGCAACAAGTGGGTAAGGTATTTCCATCATGGAAAAGCTTCATTTTTGCACTTAGGAAACAATTCTATCCTTTGGGTTATAAAGAAAAAGCATTAATTGAATGACAATCTTTTAAACTAAGAAAAGGACAAACAGTGCAAGAATATACAGATGCATTTTGAAAAATGGCATTGATGTTAGATATCCCTTTACAATGACAAGAAACTCTTATGAAGTATATAGGCGGTTTACCTATGCATATTAGAAACACTGTATTCATGTTTGGACCCACTAATCTTGATGAGGTTTATGTTCAATCTACGTATATTGAAGTAGGGAAAGCAGGTGTGTCAGTGGAATCATCATCTTCAAGGAAATAGGACAAGAGGAAATGGCATGGCAAGAATGCAAATTCAGTGACGAGGAAGGAAGGAAAGCCCTCTTGCAAGCATTGCAAGAAAGAGGGACATGATGAGGACAGATGTTGGTAGTTGCATCCCGAGATGAGGCCAAAGTGGTTCAAAGAAAAGAAGGGAATGCAAAAAGTGGCAACGAAAACAAAACCCATAGACTTGGGATCGGATTCAGGTGATGAAGCAAAGATCTCATTGGTTGGTATGACAGGTAAAATTGGTGAAGACATAGATTGTAGAAAAAAATTGTTTCATATAAGGGTAATCATGGGACATACTAAGATAGACATGTTAATCGACAGTGGATCTCAATCTAATCTAATCTCCGAAGAATTGGTTAAGAAATTGGGGTTAAAAAAAAAAACTCATCATAAGCCTTACACACTTAAATGGATAAGCAATCATAATCAAATGCACATGTCACAGGCTGACGTGGCAGACACGTGGCAAGGCTGACAGGGCAATGACTGGGCAAGTATGGTGACAGGTGGCAGAGTACGTGGCAGAGACATGGATGAACTAGCGTTCGACACGTGGCATCCCTCTATTGGTTGTTGAGGTGCCACATGGGCCAGTCATGGGCTGCCACGTGGCACCCTATGGTTGGTTCATGATTTGTGTAAAATTATGGGTTTACCACTGGGGTCGAACCCCCAACCTCTCCTCTGGGCTTTGGACTGGCAGGACCGGGCTAACTGCCTGTCCCATGGGTGTTTCTTATTATATATGTGGCATATAAATTATTTGAATTTCATATAACGTTCAGTTGGAGGTGGAAAGGGCTGGGGCTTAGCCCCAACCCACGGTTTAAATGCCATATGACCCAGACCATATTCCGAACAGGGCGCGCGGGTAGTCTGTTAAACCACTGATTCCATGGAACACGCCAAAGACCAGGAGCTAGCACGCATAGGAAGGGCCAACGCATAGCCCGAGGGGGATTATCCCCTAATTTTAAACAAAAGTGGGTTTTTTCCAATGTTTTGGGATTTTATTTGATTTTTAATTCCTGTATTAATGGATTTTATCCATTTTTGGGAGATATTGGGCATTTTTGGAGCCCAAATTTTGGGAGGAAGTTGGGGATGGATAACCAAATTCAGATCTATATAAACCAGGTCTGTTTGAGGCCAAGGAGGACAGTCAGAGTAGAGTTATGCTAAAGGGAAGATAATCCAAAGCCATTTTTATGCAGGGAAGCTATTGAGGAGCAGACGCTTGCGGGCCATTTCTCGAAGCTCCGGTCGTCCGTTTTGCGTGTCGTTTGCTTTGTCGGGTTCTAGAGATCTGGAAGAACATGACCAGATTAGTATTGTAGCCAATTTGCACTACTGTGATGTAATTTTGATATTTTTGAAGAGAAATAAAGAAGCCTCCCCCACAGAGACAAAGGCCCGGAGACGTAGGCAACGTTGTGCCGAAATTCATTATCAATTCTCGTGTTATGGTTTGTTTTTTATTACTTCATTTCAGATCTGCATATATGTATATGGCTGTCATAATTCCTCTCTTTTCCTCATTCTTTCATTAAGCTTCTCAATTGGATAATTAACGCATGCAAAATTAAAACTCAACCATAGTCATTAAAAAATCCTACGGATCACCTCCTATATAGGGCATGTTTTATGATTGATTTGTAGCCTTGTGCATGGCCATTGGTCCCTAGAATATGGAATCTAGGTTCTAAATTATTTATATAGAACCACAAAAAAACTCATAAGATGAAATCAATGCAATTTCTATTCCATATCTAGCTCAAGGACCATCAAAAATTCCTCATAT
Organism: Picea abies; assembly: GCA_900067695.1. NCBI lineage: Eukaryota > Viridiplantae > Streptophyta > Pinopsida > Pinales > Pinaceae > Picea > Picea abies. The sequence continues at coordinate 522 of CBVK0100852245.1, read as the reverse complement.
CACCACACAAGACCATGGATGTGTGAACAAGTTGTCATCAGGAGCCATGAACAAGTCCTCAAACCAACATAACATAACTTAATTGGCCTTTAAGAAGGATATAGGCATCATGATTAGGTTTTGTACTTTGAAAATGAGTGTAGAGGCATAAACATGTCAAGTTGGAAACAATGGCCTAAAGCCCTAACTAAACCTTCTCGTGCTCGTGAACCACCATCAACAAAACCTAAAAACCATGACACGAGTCCTCTCTAGGGAGTCTTTGGCATCCAATAAGTTGAATATGGGTGACATTATGAGGTCTTCTTGATCATTATGGATGTGTCTTAGGTTCATGACTATAGTACACTTGTATTGCAAAGGTCCACTTTAAAGGGTCTATGTTGTGGTGTAAGGCCTTGGCTAAAAAAGGCAAAGGCGTCATATAAACTAATATAATTGTACATGGAGGAAGCATGTCAAGAAAGAAGATAGTGAGTTCAATGATTGGTGATGAACCTTCAAAAATATTGACCTAATACA
>CBVK0100852244.1:0-10599 GCA_900067695.1 Picea abies | reverse complement strand
AGAGATCCCATCTTCACTGGACATTTTTGGACATAATTATTTTCTTGTTTGGGTACTCAATTGGCTCATAGCTCATCTTATCATCCTCAATCTGATGGACAAACTGAGATAGTGAACAAATGTCTAGAAGGATACTTTCGTTTCTTTGTCTCTGATAAACAAACACAATGGTTCAAATGGTTACCCTTGGAAAAATGGTGGTATAACACTTCATTTCATAATGCAACAAAAATGACACCATTTATGTCACTCTATGGATACCACCCTCCTTCCATCACTTATTCTCTAAAAGAAAAATTTAAGGTTCAAGCAGTGGAATATCACATCGAGCATCGAGAACAAGTTCTCAAAATATTAAAGGACAACCTGACCATGGCACAAAATCACATGAAACAATAAGAAGATCAACATTGTAGTGAAATAAGTTTTGAAGTAGGGGATTGGGTGTTTTTAAGACTACAACCATACAAATAGATGTCCCTCAAGCAAGAAAAAAAGGATAATAAATTATCACCAAAGTACTATGGCCCTTATAAGGTGTTTCAAAAGATTGGTACTATGGCATACAAATTGGAGTTGCCTGCATCTTCATGCATACACCCAGTTTTCCATGTTTCATGCTTAAAGAACGTTATAGGCGACAAGATCTCAGTTTAAACTATATTGCCAGAATTTGATTATGAAGGAAAAATCATATTGGAGCCTGAAGCCATCATTGACACAAGAGGTTTCCAACTGAGGAATAAATCCATTTCAGAGTATCTCATTAAATGGAGGAAACTACCGGCTGAAGATTCCACTTGGGAAGATGAGTCTTTTATATAGAAGCATCCAGAGTTACTCAAGCATTGGAGACAACACTTGTCTCAAGGGGAGGGGCATGTTAAGCTTTAATATTGGCTCATTACCCCTTAATTGGGGCATATTACATTAGTAATGTTATTTTATTTATGTTATCTTTATTCCATTAGTTGTAATTATACCTCCTAGTCTCCTATATATACCAAGGAGACATTTTCATTTGGAATCATCTTGGAATTGTACATTTATGTGGGCATAAGGAGGTTGCCCCATCAAAGATCCTTATTATCTGAATATTTCTCTTTTTAAAGGCGTTGAGTACTTATTCAAAAGTTTTCCTATGGTATATAGATATTTGGTTCTGGAGTATTATGTGCGATGTAGAAGGCGTCAGAGTGAGAGACTAAATTATGATGAAATCTGTGGACAATTTAGCTTGTTATGAAGGATTTAAACGTTGCCATCTGAGTGAACCAGTTGGATAGTTTTGTCCTCTTTGTTGATGTGCAACCCCATGAAAGAATTTCCCATATATTTTTTTCCATTATTATCAAGTAAGTAATGGAAATACAATGATTTTCACAATTTGAATTTTTCCACAATCCTTGTATTTCAATGACTTGCTGGTTCATAATAAAGGAAGAAAAGATATGTTGAGTCTTCAATAGCATTGCACATCAACAAAAAGGAAAAAACCATCCAGCTGGTTAACTCAGATGGCAAAGTTCAAATTTTTCAAATCTAACTCAGAGCCGGCCAAATCGTCCACGAATTCTCTCAACATCTAACCTGCCACTCTGACTACTTCAGGCAGAGGACTCTAGTGCTTTCGGAAAATGACCATCTAAAGGTAGGCAACAAGTATTTACTTATGTCGGAGGAGTTTTCCAGGTCTGCATTATCTCTCCTATCACTGGATTCCTTTATATCACCATCGTGAAAAAAAGGCCGCAATCCTATGAGCCTATCATCTTCTCTGGGTAGAATTGAATGTGGATCTGCTCTCTCCAAGATGTTAAAGATAAAGAAGACAGAATTCACACAATGAGAGTGTTCATGGACACCTTTGAATCAGAGTGTTCATAGAATTTATTACAAAACTTATGGAAGATAGGAGGCTCAACGTTGATGGATGGGCACATGCAGTGCACAAAGCTTCCACAGATAAGGAGAGTCGACTATGCTGTTAGAATATAGAGGATTGTGTTCGTTTAACCATTGACGATACCCTCGTCAACCAACCACAGGCCTTAAGCCACCCTCCAAGCACCTTGAACTTGACCGAGAAGAGAATTCCGGCTGCAATCTATAGCGAAGAGAGGCTAAATGCACCAAGCAAAAGAATAGAAACTAAACTGAACAGATGATCCCACCCAGAAGCCAATGCACCACTCTCCCAGCTTTCCTAGAAAACCTGCGCACCAAACTGCTGCTGCCGGAAACTACCTGCGTAGATATTGCTCTCACTGCAACTGCTGAGATGACAAATAATGAAATTAGTGCCCTATATTTATAGTGGATTGGCCAGTCTAACTGGGGCTGACCTGGCCAGTCTAACTGGGCTGACTTCTCCTTCTGGGCATCAATAAATTCAATACAAATATATTTGTTCAGCCGACAACTTGTCTAGGGTTTCCTTCAATTATTTGCTTCCTTCTGGAGGATTCTAATCTCATCATAGGTCATAATAGAGGTTCATACCTCCCGAAGCTACCATAATATTAACACTCCCTCCTAGCTAGGGAGGTATGGTCTTAAGCACAACAGACCATTCAACTGGTAGCACCATGAGCACCTGTCATTATTATCCAACTGGATAATATCCTATGACAACTGGTACAATATCAATTCATAGAACACACCTGTGTCTATTCCAGTAGTACACAACTACTCAGACTTTTTGAAACACAATCACAAACTGTCCTTCATAACAAATAGCAACCTGCATATAAACAATGTTATGATAAAAATTGTATCATCTGGGCCAATCTTTCACTCACATCTGTGAGATCTGAAAGAATGTATGCCACCACAGTAGTCTTTATCTGCATAGAAACAAGGTTATGATAAAACTGAATCATCTGGGATAGTCTTTCACTCACGTCTATGAGATCTGAAAGAATGTCTGCCCTCAGTATAGAGTATCAACAATAATCGTCTGGGCCAATATTTCACTCACATCTGTGAGGTCTGAAAGAATGTCTTCCCTCAATATAGAATATCAACACTGGGCTATCTGCCCCATTCTTCTCAACCAAGGAAGAAGGATTGATTCTGATTTCTGATCCTGGACCATTTCCCACCCTGATCCATTCTTCTGACACCAAATAAAGTGTAACCTGGAGAGAATGAGTCTTCCCTCGAGAAATGCTTGGACCATTCTGACACAAACGCTCTAGGAAATAGTTGCTCCACTAGGACCTTCTCCGTCTCTGGCCCGAAGAGTTATATTACTCTCCAAATCCCATATCGGGAATCTTTATCACCCACAGGACACTCGATTGATCTCCCGGTAATTATCTCGAAAAATCGGGTCTCGCGATATCACAAACCCTACATGCATATTCTCGTGCAACTCCAAATCTTTAACCCCAAACTCTGATGGGTCAACGGGTCAATGTTCATTCATTATCAGGGATTTTCCCATCGGGAAATCACTATCCGCGATGTCAACGTTCTGAATTTCAAAACCCCGAGTGTCGATGTACCGATTCCCCGATACAATGCCACCTGTATTCCGCTAACTTCCGGGGTCCTACACTGCCACGTCACCTTTGGGACTTCATGGATCGCGAATCAATGGTGCAAGTTCTCTCTGATGTCGAAAACCCCGAATGCTGAATCTCGACCTCCCGGGATCTGATGCCACGTGTCCCCCCTCTGACCGACAGCTCCCGTTAATTCAGGATATCGCCAATCGCAATTTCAACGAGTTCAAAACTCTTTCCTCGTCAAACGCCGACCACTGAACTACGATGGACTTTGGTCCCTCGCGTGCCTAAGGGTTAAATCCTGTGCAACTTCGCCACGATCTAATGATCGGTGGGACTTCGTAACTTTCCCCTGCAAATCCTGTCCACTTATTCTCCCCCTTAGAGATTTCTTTGCTACAGAACTCCATCCTATTCAAGCTTCACCTGGATCTATTCTCGCAGCCTTCACGGAAGGGACTATCCCTCCTGATCTTAATCCCTCTTACTCCTTCAGAGATCTTTCGCACATGCTCCCTGTATTCGACCTTCAGCAACTTTCAAAAGTGTTGAAATTCTTTCCAGTCCTATGCACTCATAGCCACAGATATCTCTGTCCTCCTCTGCTCAGACTAACTGCTGAGACTTCAAGCTCAGCTTGCACCTCTCCTGTACGGCTTTGATAACCCAATTCCACTTCTGGGCAAATGAGAATAAGAGTTCAACTGTCTGGCCTCATCAACGCACTCTGTGCGGATGAATTCAACTGCACTCTATGCAGGAATCTCCTGGCTCAGACAGAGAAACAATTGAAACTTATTCTCCTTTCTCTCAGACTTCAAATCACATGCAAATCATATTCAAAGAAAATGCATATAAAGAAAACAGAACATTCAGGAACACATAAACAGCATAATACAGAGAAACAACACAAACCATGAAAGTGAATCATAGACTTCCTTCTATTAACTCAATCTGTACATGGGTGTTCTTCACAAGCTCTTTGCTCTGTTTCTTCTCTTGTTCCTACCCTCAATAATTTTGAATAATGATACAATGTACAAGGATGGTGCCTATATTCCGTTTCCCTCTTGAAAACTACAACTATCAAATCTACAATTAGTTTCCATCTAACAGCATTAAAACTATTAAATGCCTTCCTATCTATAATACAATACAAGTGAGCTTCTTTATGAATGCTTCATGAAAGAGTGACACAACAATTCCCAAGGTGTTTCAAAATTTGATGTTGGCACTGTCCAGCTGTTCTTTGCTCCACGCGCTGGCTCACTTGATGAGTGAGCGATGCTCCTGCATCATACTCCTCAGCTTGAAAATATTCATGGGCTCCTGTCCATGAGCTCTTGCACGATGTGCCCATGTCTCTGGATCATCTCTTTAGACTCCCAGCTGGCATCCTCCACTGGGTGATTCTTCCATTTCACCAGGTACTCCAAATACTGCTTCCTCCTAGTCTTCTTTCCCATTCGCTGGTCCAGTATACACTCCATCTATGGTTTCTGTGCAACTGGTAATTGCTTCTGCCATTGGATCACTGGTTTCTCATCAGTTCCATCTCCTGCTTCTTCATCCCTGTATGGGTATAAATCCAAAATATTGAAAATCAGAGATATCTCGATGCCCTCTGGAAACTCAAGCTTGTAAGAATTCTCCCCGAATTTCTTCAGGACTCTCCATGGCCCGATCTTCTTCATATTGAGCTTGTTGTATGTTCCCCTTGGGAACCTCTCCTTTCTTAAGTGGGCTAGAACCATGTCTCCAACTTCAAACTGAAGTTGTCTCTTACGCTGATCAGCTCTGCGTTTGTACTCCTGATTGGACTTCTGCAGTTGCTGCTTCACCTCCGTGTGAATTTCTTGCATCGCCTTAGCGAACTCTTCAGCTCTCGCGCTGCTAGTTTCAGCCTGTTCTGACTCCCTGAGCTCAGAAAATCCTCTCGACTGTGTCCCATACAAAATCTGGAATGGACTCTTACCTGTACTCTGATTCACCGAATCATTGTACACAAATTCTGCCTGTGGTAATATCTGGTCCCAACTGCTATGGTGCTCAGTCACCAAGCTTCTCAATAGATCCCCCAGACTTCTATTCACCACCTCTGTTTGTCCATCCGTCTGTGGATGGTACGCAGAACTAAAAGATAAATTAGTTCCCAGCTTCTTCCATAGCGTCCTCCAAAAATGACCTATGAATTTTGTATCCCGATCTGAGACTATGCTTCTCGGTAATCCATGCAATCAGATGATTTCTTTAAAAAACAAATTGGCAATGTGGGTCGCATCGCTGGTCTTTTGAAACGGGATAAAATGTGCCATTTTCGAGAACCTGTCCACCACTACAAAAATGGAATCAACTCCTCTCTACGTTCTCAGCAATCCCAGAACAAAATCCATACTAATAGCTTCCCATGGCCTTTCAGGTATGGGCAACGGTTGGTAAAAACCTATGTTTTGTTTTCGACCCTTCGCATGTTGACAAATCCTGCATCTGTCAATAAATCGTTTAACATCTGCGCTCATGCCAGGCCAATAATAGGATTCGCTGAGCTTGGCGAATGTCTTATCATTCCCAAAGTGACCTGCTAAGCCTCCGTTGTTCTTTTCTTTTACCAAATTCTCCCTCATGGAGCAATTTGGTATGCACAATTGATTGCCCTTAAACAAAAATCCATCCTGGATTATAAAATCTATCCACGGGCTCCGATCCCTGAGCACTGGGTTCTCGACTGCTTCATAAGCTTCCCTAAAGTCTGTATCATCTGCATACATATCTTTCAGATTTTCAAAACCCAGCGTCTTGACTCTGAACTCCTACAGCAATAAACATTTCCTGCTCAAAGCATCGGCTACTTTGTTAGCAGTGCCCAAAATGTGCTTAATCACAAACGTGAAATTCTGCATGTACTCTACCCATTTCTCATGCTTCTGGTTCAAGTTATCCTATTGACTCATGAACTGCAGTGCATGATTGTCACTGTACAAAATGAATTCCTTGGGTATCAAGTAATGCCTCCACTTCTTCAATGCCTGTATGATGGCATAGAACTCTTTATCGTATGTGGAGTATTTAAGCTTTGCATCATCCAATTTCTCGCTGAAGTATGCCACAGGTCTGTCATCCTGACTCAACACCCCTCCAACAGCATATCCACTGGTGTCACACTTCACCTGAAATGTTTTCTGAAAATCAGGCAACACCAGAATTGGCTACTCTGTTATCTTTCGCTTCAATAAATTGAAGCTTCTTTCAGCCTCGGCTGTCCAATGAAAAACTTTATGCCACTTCTTCACTGTATCCATCATTGCAGCGCTAATTCCACTAAAATTCCGAATGAATTTCCTGTAGAAACTAGCGATTCCATGGAAACTCCTTACGTCAAAAACATTTCGGGGCAATGGCCAATTCCTAATTACTTCCACCTTCTCAGGATCCATCTTCAGCTCATTCGCTGAAATCACAAAACCAAAATAAATGAGTTATGTCTGCATGAAGGAACATTTCTTCATGTTGACTAACAACTTCTCCTGCTGCAATCTTCTCATCACAATGGCTAAATGATTTAAATTCTCGGCCTTGGTCTTACTAAAAATCAGTATGTGGTCCAAGTATACGACCACAAATTTGCCAATGAATTCCCGCAGGACTTCATTCATCAGCCTCATGAAAGTACTTGGTGCATTTGTCAACCCAAATGGAATGACCATCCATTCATACAAACCCTTGTTTGTTTTGAATTCTCTCTTCCATTCATCTCCCTCTTTCATCCGGATCTGATGATATCCACTCTTCAAATCTATCTTTGAAAAATAATTTTCCCCGCTGAGGCAATCCATCAAATCATCCATCCTCGACAGTGGAAATCTGTATCTGATGGTGATTTTATTTATCACCCTGGAGTCTGTACACATCCTCCGGCCTCCATCCTTCTTCGGACTTAACACTGTCGGAACAACACATGGACTAAGACTCTCTCTTACTAGTCCTTTATCCATCAGATCCTGTACCTGCCTTTTGACTTCCTCGTTCTCTTGAGGTGTCAACCTGTACGCTGCCTTATTTGGCAAACTTGCTCCTGGTATGAGGTCAATGTGATGACTCACACTCCGCATCAGTGGCAACGAACGAGATAGTTCATCCACGATGATATCAACGAACTCTCCCAACAGTTCCTGAATCTTGTCTGGCAAGTCGTCCACTCTTGTGCCTGTCAGGACAATTCTCGGCTTCCTGACCACAAAGAATTGTGGATCTTCATTCTTCTCCATCTCCGCGAGAATCTCTTTCCCACTCATGAGAAGTATTGTGCTTCTCACCCCCGGCTTCACCTCCATATCTTTTATCGGTAGCAGTGTGTGTGCTTTCCCATCCTTCTCCAAGGTGTATGTGTTCATCCTCCCATCATGAACAACATTTATGTCATATTGCCATGGTCTACCCAATAATACATGATAGACATCCATGGGAATGACATCACACAGAATTTTATCTTTATATTCACCCATTTTAAATTCCACCAAGCATTGTTTGGCAAAACTTACCTGGTGTCCTTTTTGCAGCCATGACACTTTATATGGACTCGGGTGATTGGTTGTCTCCAGCTCCAATTTCTCCACCATCTCGATCGAAATGAGATTATCGATGCTTCTGCTGTCTACTATGACCTTGCATTTCCATCCCTTGGTCTTGCACATGGTCCTAAATAGTCTGCATCTTTGCGCTATGTCCTCCACCTCCTTCTCAGTTTTCAAGAGAAATTTGTGCACTGTTAGTGACTTCCCACTTCTAGTGTCTTCATCCTCAGCATCACGCCTCTGCGCCTCAGTGATGTGAGTTTCTCCTCTGTCCATTTTTCTGTCCGGATAATCCACGGCTTTATGTCCATCTTTCCCACATGTAAAACATGTGATGACTCCTCCTCGGCCTCTTCCTCTACCTCGAGTACGAGGAAATGCGTTGGTGTCAGCATAATCTTCTTGCTGATTAGTTTGTTGTCTCCTCGGCTCAACATATTGCTGCCTATGCTGTGAGGTTCCACCTCTTTCATCTTTTCCCTGAGGCCTCTTCCACTCCTCCTTGGGCTTATGAGTTCTTTCTTGGGAAACAGCCTTGCCTCTGGGCTGACTCCTGCCTTGCCCTCGTTGTCCTTGCTTGCGGCTCATCTTCTCTTCAGCTTTCAGAGCCAATTGGTAAGCATCTTCCACCGTCCTGATGGTTAGCATGCTTAGCTCATCCTGAATGTTATAGCTCAGACCATTCATATATCTTGCCACCTTCTCTTCATCACTCTCCCGATGACCTGCTCGAATGTTGAGCCTGTAAAACTCCTCGGTGTACTCCTTCACCGTCATCATCTTCTGTCTTAGGTTCTGCATTTGCCTAAACAGTGTGATCTGGTAGTCTCTGGGGATGAACTTCGCTTTCATCTTAGCGATCATCCTATCCTAGCTTTTAATTTCTGCTTTCCCTTGCAGCGCCTATGAGCCTGCAACTCATCCCACCATAAGGCTGCATGTCCTTTCATCTTAGTAACAACATGCCTTACCTTCTTGTCTTCTTCGATATCTTCGTAATCGAAGTAAGTATTGAGTGCTCGAATCCAATCCAGCAACTCTTCTGCATTTAGACTCCCCTCATAGACGGGAATGTCCATTTTGGTCTTTGAGCTCATCCTAGCGATGGCCTTGATCAACCGCTCAGTTGAAGCATCTTCTGTTGAGACCTCTTCTACCTCGTGTCCAGCTTCTTCTTCGACCTTGGAATCAGTGAACTCTCCAGTGCGGACTCTGCGTCTCTGTGCTGTCTCCATCTCCTCGAGCCTTGCTTGGAGATCTCTCATCTGTCGTTCCATCTCAGCATTTCCTGTCGGTCTGCCCCTTCTGCGCACCTCCCTATCTTCAGGATCTGGTGACTTCCTTTCTCTCCTCGGTGGCATGGTGTAATCCTAGTCTCTACTTCAGAAAACAAAGACTCCAGGCTCTGATACCACTCTGACGCAACCGCTCTAGGAAACAGTTGCTCCACCAGGATGTTCTCCATCTCTGGCCCAAAGAGTTATATTACTCTCCAAATCCCGTATCGTGATTCTTTATCACCCACAGGACACTCGATTGATCTACCGGTAATTATCTCAGGAAATCAGGTCTCGTGATATAGCGAACCCTGCATGCATGTTCTCGTGCAACTCCAAATCCCGAACCCCGAACTTCGATGGGTCAACGGGTCAACGTTCATTCCTTATCGAGGATTTTCCCATCGGGAAATCGCTATCTGCGATGTCAACGTTCTGAATTTCCAAACCCCGAGTGTCGATGTACCGATTCCCCGATATAGTGCCGCCTATATTCTGCTAACTTCCGGGGTCCTACACTGCCACGTCACCTTCAGGACTTCACGGATTGTGAATCCACGGTGCAAGTTCTCTCTGATGTCGAAAACCCCGAACGCTGAATCCCGACCTCCCGGGATCTGATGCCACGTGTCCCCCCTCTGACTGACAGCTCCCGTTAATTCGGGAAATTGCCAATCGCAATTTCAACGAGTTCAAAACTCTTGCCTCGTCAAATGCCGACCACCGAACTACGATGGACTTCGGTCCCTCGCATGCCTAAGGGTTAAATCCCGTGCAACTTCGCCATGATCTAATGATCGGTGGGACTTCACAACTTTCCCCTGCGAATCCTGTCCACTTGTTCTCCCCTTGAGAGATTTCTTTGCTACGGAACTCCATCCTGTTCAAGCTTCGCCTGGATCTATTCTCGCAGCCGTCATGGAAGGGACTATCCCTCCTGAGCTTAATCCCTCTTACTCCTTCAAAGATATTTCGCACACGCTCCCTGTATTCGACCTTTAGCAACTTTCAAAAGTGTCGAAATTCTTTCCAGTCCTATGCACTCATAGCCACAGAGATCTCTGTCCTCCTCTGCTCAGACTAACTGCTGAGACATCAAGCTCAGCTTGCACCTCTCCTGTACGGCTTTGATAACCCAATTCCACCAGACAGAGAAACAATTGAAACTTATTCTCCTTTCTCTCAGACTTCAGTTAAACTTCTGAAATCACATGCAAAGCATATTCAAAGAAAATGCAT
>CBVK0100852243.1:0-10599 GCA_900067695.1 Picea abies | reverse complement strand
AAAAGGTTTTAAATTGTACTTGATACTAATTCACCCCCCTCTCAGTATAACCAATTTTTAAGGTCCACAACTTCATTAGATAACTTATTAACCATTTTGACCACATTTTCAATGTCCTTTGACTCCCTATTAGGTGTTTTAGCTAATAGAAATGGTTTCTTTCCATCTAACTTAGATTCTTTGTAATGTGGATGTTGATCATAAGTAGATAACTCTCTTTCCATAGTCTTGGCTTCATCAAATTTGACTGCTAATTTGTTTTTTTTAGCTTGTTTTACAAACATCCCTATGGAATGGATTAATCCAGCTGTGTAATATTCAATAACTAATGACTGAGCGGGATCTACATTATGAGGAAACTTGATTAAGAAATTAATAAATATTTGGTTAAAGTCCTTTACTCTTTCTCTCTTGTCCATTATTATAGCCCATAATTCATTATCTAGAGACGAAATTATTTTTTTTTCTCCAAATTTTCTTATAAAGGGCCTTTTGAAACTGTCCCAATCAATAATAGACTCGACAGGTAAGTTGAAATACCAAGTAAATGCTTTCATGGAAAAAGGAACAAACCTACAAACTACGTTGTCATGTTTGACACCGAGAAGATGTATGGATACAAAAAAATTATTCACATGATCTTTCGGGGACCAGAGTTTGTCTGGTTCAAATTTTGGAAGGAGGTTATCAATTTTCCTTGGAATTTCATGTAGTTTTCTAGATAAATTGAGATCTCCTTGGGCCCTCCATTGAGGTATAACTTCTCTGTGGACCCTATTTTCTCCCATTAGTTTTTCTAAAGTAATTTTGGATTGTTCTCTTTTGAATTCTTCTTCGGGTTCAATAAGGAAATGCACAACCCTACTCGAAGGTACTAGAAATTCTTGTAAAGAAGTTTCAATGAACTCCTCTACAAAATCAACGTAAAAACTAGGATCTGTTTTGGGTCATTCTACATAGGTTTATTTCCTCCTCGGGAGCTCAGAAGTTGTAGGTATCTTTCCAAGTAGCTTTGCGTAAGCACTTGTAGTCCTACAGGTTTTGTGGAGCTCTTCCCATGGTATGTGTAACCAAGTCTCAATTTGTATTTTCGAACTACCGGAGGCACTTATAAAATTAGTCTTTGAGTCATCATAGATAAATTATTGTTCATACTTGACTTGAGGAAACTAAGTGGGTTGGGTGTCATAATTACTTATTGAAGATTGATTTAGGTTAATGTTTAACTCATGCATATAACCCATAGAAGATGTCCCTCCTTCTACCATCAATTATGTTGACGTGTCTGAATTCACCTGACAACAATAAGGGGTTCTCCCCAGTACATAGTCCCAACTAGACTATACATTGTTTGGATTAGGATACCCATCCATAATTTGGCCTGGCTTCCATTGTTACTATTTTTAGGGGGTTTTTGGTCGGTTATAGACCGGTTTGCTGATGAGGGTGGATTATGAGTGGATATGCAATGTAAATATGTAGATGAATACTATGTATGAAATTAAATCTAAATCAACACTAACCTACTTTAACCTATCCTAGCTAGGAGCATACTAAAGTGACCAAGGAGTTGTAAGTTGAAACCAAATCTGAAACTGCCTCTACACAGATAAGTGAAATAAAAGAGAAAGATTAGAAACAAGTGTATACAAATACGTATAACCAGAGTAGTCTAGATTACAATAATTCATACATTAACAACTCACAAATTTCAAGGAATTAATATATTTAAAGAAATACTCTAAACTGAAGAATAGCACATATTGTATGAGAATTAGAATATAACAACATAACATTCTTATAGTCTATAGGAACAATGTCCATATTCACCAGAAGTAGTTCTCAGCTCAGATCTTTTCATACACAAGAATTTCTTCTATAACAACTGGCCTTGAGGGATTCTCAATATTCATTAACAAAGTAAAAGTCCTTGAATTAGTTCTCGAGTCTATACATTTCTTGAAAAGACAAAAAAACTCCTTTCCCAATAATATTATATTCTAGTTTATAAAAATCTTTTGTAAATCCTATGTGACTCTTCATATTCTTCTTGAAGGAGTAGTTACAAAAATGGTTCACCTTCTCATTCCTAATGAAAAGTGTACAGAATGGGATGAAATTGAGATTGTTTAGGTAAAGGATGAAACAAAAGATAGGTATTTTTTCCTTTTCTTATGGATTTATGTTGCCCAAGTAGGTTTTCCAAACTTCCAACTGATCATATAGTGATTCAAGAATTCTATATGTAAGTTGTTATAATGCTGTGTTGATTAAAGCGATATTGTACTGAAGAGTCCCCATATCCTTTTCCAATATCGTCATGAAATATTGTACCATGGTATGAATCTTTACTAGCTGTAGAATGTGTTGATCAATGAGATATGTGAATACGAAGGTAGTTTCTTCATATAATTTCTTCCTTCCTTTGATTGGTTCTATCATGTACTGTATTCACCAGTTCTTCTATTATCAGGTTCTTCCCAAGCTCATATAATCTTGGGAACCCACCATTCTTGATTAGTTCTTGACCAACTTTATGGATCCTCGAGAATACTTCCATGGATTTGGTGGCTTCTATATCAACCTTTTGTCCTATTTACTAGAAATGATCTAGTGCATATAATTCTATCTTCCTCGCCACTTTTGATGGATGGTAAATATCATGTGGTGTTAGAATCAATATTTTTTAGATAAGATTTAGAGTTTGTCTAATGTTTGAAAATTCATGCCATGGACTTATGAAGATCAAGGAATTCATAGATGAGTCATAGTTAGTGTGTCAAGGTTTATGAGGCCAACAATTAAATAAAGAGTGACTTGAATGTCAGTAAGGGGTCTAGCCATAAGTTGGGTTAAAGGGTGTATTGTCTTTCTCATAAAACACCATAATAAAAAGGAAAAGATTCAGGAGCTTAAAATTCCATCATGCTCAAAATTTTTGTAATAGTCCATGTTTTCCTAAGTCTTGAATCATATAAAAAAGTGGGAAATTATGTGCGAAGGTAGACTCATAGGTTAGGCTGAATGTCATATCAAAGAGAATTATGGTTCATCATCACCTCTCATGAGGTCATATAAGGGACAATCATGACACTCCATGTCATTGTACTATTGCAAGCTTCAAACATGTACGCGTTGCACAAGATTGCTGCACAAATTCCTTAATTTTCCTTGAAACGTCTTGTCACCTTGGATAATTGCTTCCCATTTCAAATTTCACTCCTTATCCATTCAAGCATGTATATTGGCCACCTTTTGTTTTCTTCATTTCCTTCATGACCTATGCATAATCCATAATCTCTCTAACAAGATCCAAAGCACTTTGTTATGCAAACAATCACCCCACTACACAAATGATGTGTAAACTCCATTTGCTACACAAACATTGTGTGATGCCTTTTGCTACACAAACTTGTGCTTTGTTTTTTGTTGCACACTCTTCATTATTTTTAATCATTGTCTAAGAGCCCATTGCAAATTTTATCCTCTGAAACAAATTCACCTTTCATATAACCAACTTTGCTTCATTTGAGCCAAACCCTAGCCATCCTAGTTTGTTGTGCAATCTTACATGATGAGTATGAAGGTTTTTATGTTTTGAACAATCTTAAATTTACTTTTGGAAGGAAGACATCACAGAACCATGACTTTACAGGGAAAGAATAAGTACAAGGGAGGAAATGTGTTTAGATATGAACCCTAAGGGCTAACTTTGGTGAATTCAGACCTTGCATACAAGGTGTCCTTTGAGGAGGCTGGATGCATGAGATTCTTTGAAACCGTTCAAGGGTATAATATGCAGCTAACCAAGCAATTTGCTCTAAAATTTAATGGTTTCAGCCCAACCATTGTAGGGGTCACTTTTCAAGCATCATAAGAAACCTTATCATCTATTACAAAGATCCCTACATGGGGAGATAAGTTCTTTAAAGGTATGCCCTTAGATCCTTCGTTTTATATTGATTTTCTCAAACCTAAATACAAAAAGTATAAAATTCGTGCCACCATACCTAGGGAATATTTTTTGGAACCTTATGAGAATATTTTGAGGGTAATCCAGAAATACTTTACTTGTGAGGGTAGGTTTTCCATGCTATATCAATACCACATAAGGATCCTTATGCATTTCACAAGGAAAATCCCCCTAAAATTACCTGTCTACCTATATAGAAGACTAGGAAAAATGGCAGGCAAAGTCCAAGCCAGGTTTGATCAACTAAAAAGTATCCTATTCCACTTTTCCTTGGTGAATTTGTTGGTGGTTGAAGAGATTGGAAGGTTAAACAGTGAACAATATTCCTTCTTGACCTCAACAAACATTTCCCTGGATCCTAAAGGAGACACCCCCTTGTCTACTGATAAAAAATAATCTGATAGTTCAGGGGTGAAAGGAGGAGGTGCTGCTGAAAGAGGAAAAGGAAAAGAGATTTATAATCCATCATCCGGTCAACTAGCATTGAAGAAAAGAAGAAAACTACAATTCACCGATGAACCCAAGAGACATAGGATTCCAGTAAACCACTCACTAGGTCATCTACTAGAAGGTTTCCCATACCCACAGTTTAGACATAGTTTGTTGAATTTTTAGCCCATGAGATTGATGAGGAGAAAGTGAAACTAGGGGAGAAAGATTCATATGTCAAATAGATGCAACAACAACTTAAGAAATCTGAGCATGTTATAGCCTAATTCTACTAGGAGAGCAGGGAATTAAAAAGGAAACTAACATAGAAGACTCCTAAAGCACAAACACCACAGGGAAAAGAAGGTCCTATACAATAAATTTCAAAGGGAAGAAAGATCAGGAAAATCCTTGATACTATAGTTGCATCCAAACCCACATCACCTCTAACAAGGTCCTCAGCCAGGAAGAATAGTTCAGACATACATGGAAAGAAGGAAGCAAGTCAGAAATCTCCTACTTCACCCACAGAAGGAGAAAATAACATAATATGGCTAAATAAGCGACTAAGAGAAGATAAAGATGAAATCATTAAGATCAGGGAAGAAAAGAGGTTATCATATGACAGAGCCATGAAACATTTTAAAGAATGCATACCAACTAGAGAAAATGCATTTGCGGCACTTTCTAATGCTCACTCAAAGTTAAAGAGGAATGCAGCCTTGTTCAGGCAGGTGGGAAATTTAAAGAGACAGAGCCTATCATTGAGAAAATCAAACATGGTTTTAAGATTACAAGTTAAATTGGATGAAGAAGGTAAGGAAAAGATAAATATCCTTGCTGAAGTTACGAAAATATGAGTGAGTAAGCCTTATTTTTGTCCTTTTTGGGTATGGAACCATGTCAAATTTTTGTTTACACAATCAAAGATGTGGAAAACATAAATTTGATGTTGGTAAAGGGTTATTTCACCAAGGTGAGTATTTTTTGTGCACAGTCTATTGTCTTAATTAAGAAAAAGTCATACACAAGACTTGCATAGTGAATATCCGTTACACAAATGTTGTAAGCTCACCTGATAAAAAAGGAGGATATATAATGAAAGACATACAAGTTTTTAGGTAGAGGGATGGTTCCCAACCATGTTTTTCCACCTGGATCTACATGAGCAACCAAAAAATGGACATTCATTATGCAAAGTCGCTACGCAAATGTTGTATCCAACACTTGTGTAGTAGTAACTAGATTTTGCTATGCAAGGGTGATAAAGTTGTCCAACAGTGCACATGATGACTTGAGGCACCCCCTAGATGGACCTGATGACTCATCACAACCACATGGTCTAATTTTTCTCAATATATATGATTTTAAAGGATATTTTGGTTCTCTTATGATTGGAAAAATAAGATTTTCTATTTTTAGTAAATCTTGTAGGAGTTGTTGTTCTCCTTGAAAGAAACCACATCCATGATTCTAGGTTGTATTAGTTTGACCCTTAGTAGCCAAGTGTGACATTAGTTTTCTATACATGTTGATTATTTTGATGTAAAGAGGGGCGAGTTTTCATAACTATAACCTTTTTTAATTTCATTGTAAAATCTTTGAATCTGAATGGAATGAGATGCAAAAGTCTTGAACCTTCATGAAAGAGATTCTAATGGTGATGAGATGACAATGTGTTTTTTTTCTGTGTGTACATATCTCTTGTGTCTTTATTTTCATCTCATTTTTCCTCTATTTGAATTAATTTTAAGAGTTAGAATTCATCTAAAAGGGTGCTCTAAACTCAAAGAAATTGATCTTTGTCATTTTCTTCTTAACTAGGTCATAATTCATCTATATGGTGCTCTGATGTTGTTATTTGTTTCTTTTTTCCTCTTTCACCCTGTATAACAAAATCTAAAAACTGAAGGTTTCATCCCCCAAATTTATTCTTTGTTCCTCTGTGAAGTTCTATTTCCAAGACATTAGTTTCATTTGTTTCAAGATCTGACTCCATCACCCAAAAAACATCCTTCTCCTCCTTGCCAACAACACTTTATCAAATCCACTCAAACCTTGAAACCCTAGCCATTGTTCTAGCAAGAAAAAATGTCTATCAGAGATCAAGTGTTAGAGAGATCCCTCTCTAGTTTGGAAGGGTTATCTTCCAGTATTAAAGTTGGTTTGTAGGTTACCTTTGTAAGTTGTTTCCTCATCAGACACAATTTACTTAGTGTTAACATGTGGCACATGTGGATTCTCTTCTATCCATCTATCTATGTCTGATATGCCTTTGTGAATAGTGTTGTATTGCAAAAAATTCATTTGTACTTGATTATTTTCTAAATGACTATCGTAGCCACATTTTGGAAGAGATTGAGATGGGCATACATGTCAATGAAAACTTCTTCCATCTCGTTTCTGACCCTTTTTGTGGTGATTTTGAAGCTTTGGAGGCTCATCTCATCAATCTTTACCTGATGAAGTATTTCCTTCAGTTCTCTGGTCCTTGACTCATTTTCGTCATTTTTCAATCATAATCTTTGTATTTTTTCTATGTTTGCATTCATAAATGCAGAGTCGAGCTTAGCTATGGTGAAAAGGTCTTTTATCACATCTCTTGTGACTTGGACATGGGTGACAACTGAGATATCGGCCCCTTCAGTTATTGGTACCTTCTTTACCTGTTCTTTCACAATCCTACCATTCTTACTGTCATAAATGAAGCTCCTTAGATCCCATACTTCCCTTGGTTGAAAAGTCTCCCAGAGCGCAAGTCCTAAATTGTTTCTTGTCAAATTTGTTTCTATACCTGCAACAGATGTTCCTGGGATGTCCACCTCCATTGGATGTGTTTCATCTCTTATATCGTATATGTTTTTATTTTTTCTTTCTTCTTCAACAACTTTGTCTATTGCTTCTTTCTTCACTTTCTTTGCTTGCTCTGCTGTTGCTTGTTCCTTAATTTCTTGTTTTGTTGTGGCTTTTGCTTCTGCCTCATATTTAGCTCTAGATATTTTAACTTCAATCTTTATATTCTTTTTTATTGTGTTATTTTTATTTTTTTAAACATTTTCTTTGTCCCTCCTCTTTTTCTCTACTAGTACCTCTTCATCTTCTTCTATAGATATCAATCTTGTTGAGATGGAGATAGGGGAAATGTGCCTAACTTCTTCTTGTTCTGCATCTTTCCTAGTTTCTTACCTTGTCTTTTCCTCATCTTCAATTCTTCCCTTCAGCTAGCCACGTCTGTTGAAAATAAATTCTTCATATATCCTGGTGTTTTGGTGTACTTATTCCTATTCCCAAATATTTTTAGTATACTCATAAGGAAGCCTGATGTTATTGAAATGTTCCTTGACAATATCCTTAGGATCATGTCTCTTTAATCTCTCTTCCCCAAAGTGATATAAAATAAGGGTATCTATCTCTGCCTAAGATTGTTTAGTATTTTCAAAGATATAATTGTCGGCGTACATAGGTAGTGAGTTCCAAATTGCTTTCTTCAATCTATACAACATCCCTCCAACTCCGTGTATAATAGTTTGATATGCTACTTCCTGAAGGATGAGCTTGTTGGGTATGAATCATGGAAGTAGATATGGCAGCTTCATTGTGCCATATATTCTTATGTAAGTACCATGATCCATAAGATACCAATCCCCGATCCTTCTTATAACTGTTATAGATTTGTCAGTCATGCATGGGGGTGTGGTGCAAAAGATAAATTCATATAATGGAGCAAGGAAGTGCTCACATATCCTTTGGTACTCCACACGGTATTTGTGCTACCAAATCAGTTTACAATATAAGTGGATTGCGGGGTCAGAATGAAACCAAATCCAGCCCATGTTAGGGTACTTGTGAGCTATACACATTCTATCTAGAAGGTACAGAGACATATGGAATCCAAGGAACATTCTCGGTTGGGCTTGATTTACTGTGGAGTTAACAATTGTAAGCTTCTCGGACAATATGTCTACCCAATTGAATGAAGTCCCCACATCCACGCAGAAAAAAATCAAAGGCATGTATGATAAAGGGAATTGTGTTGCATCGGGTTCCCCGTATAACCTGCATAACATGGCTACCAAATATTGGTAGGGTCTTCTTAAGGCACTCGTGGGGTACCGAATTTTAGGTATGTATTTAAACTTCTTGTCTGCCCTATACCATTTGGGGAAAAAATATTTCAGTGTATACTCAAACTCACTGAGGCATTTACCATCCAATCTTGTGCTTCCCTCCTCAATGTCATAGCATTTGGCTAAAAACTATGGCCTAAAAGAAGCTATGGGATCATTTATCGCGTTGGAGATGTATCTACTTCTTATGTCGGTGTTCTTCAAAATATAGGAGATGAAATCAATGCAAGGGAGAACTACTAGATGTGTAGCTACCTTGAATATCCTTGATTTTCTAATATTTTTGAATGCTTGCAGCTCAACTGGATATTCAACTTCAACGGAGAAATTTTATTTTTTGAACATGTGGTAAACTTCTCCCCATTTCAAGGTTTCTCCATCCTTTTCCAGAAGTCTAGTTGTATCATCATATGTGTCCCCAATAATATCTATCTCTCCTACTTGTTGGGAACTACCAGAGTCTTTGACTCCTTATTCCTTTCCTATTGTTTTCTTTCGTGGTGACATGTTAGAACCTGCCAAAATGATAGGTTTAGAGAGCATAATAGGATATAACGTACCATTCAATGAAACTAAATGATTAGGAATAATAGAGGAGTTATTGGGACTATTCATAAAAAGAGGGTCTTCCTTTGAAGATGTCAGGATAATGGCAGAAATTCTTAAGCAACCTAGTAAAACCTTTGGAGGAAAGGGTGGAGAATAGGCTTTTGAAAAGAAAAATCGGAGGTCTAGATGTTAAGTAGGTCATAGAGGTTTATACTAAGTGTTTCGATACAAGTGGGGAGATGGTTGAAATTTTTTTGATCATAGATGTTAAGAACAAATCCTCTGATCGCATCAGAGGAGTTAGTAAGAACTCCTCTGATGCGGTCGAAGGAGTTAATCCCAACTATTTTGAGAAGTCATTAGAAAAGTTTACCAAAAGTATTGAATGTGCATAAATATCATCGATGTTAATTGAAACTCTACAGATCATATCAGAGGAGTTGAGAGTAACTCCTCCAATATGTTCAGAAGATTTATACCTAATTATTTCGAGAAGTGTGGGGGAAATGTTTGTAACTCCTTTGATTGCATTAGAGGAGTTAGTAGTAATGTTTTCAATGGAAAGAACTCTAAGCTTTTCGAGAGTGAGGGTAAGAATTTTAGTATGATTTCATTGAAAACGAGCGTTAACCCAAGATATTTTCTTGGAATTCTTCCGATCACATTAGAAGGGTTACCAATACCTCTTCTGATCTAGAACTACATGGATTAGCAAGAGTATGCACAAAATAGAGATTTTTTCTAAGGTCGGAGAAACAATGTCTTCGTGATTGTTATTAGGGCCGACTAGAAAGGGTTTCCTGGTGAAAGATAAATTGTGGTAATGGCAAGAGGTTGCACAACACATTAGGATATGTTGATTGTAGAGATAACCAAGGGTATGTAGGTGGGAAAAAATGACTGATTGAGGCAATGAAGAAAGATAAATCAAATGGAAAGTAAGAAATTTAAACCTAACATTAACCCTAAAATAAGGAAATCAAATATTCCCTTACTTGGAACGCCACGTGGAGGTCACAGATAAGTTGCAAGCTCGAATAGAATGATTTGGGGTGTTTGATTTTTTAGAATATTTTCTCACTTGATCTTCTTCGGTAGGATAGAAATAACCTTGGCCATTCTCTATTTATATATATTGTTGGACTTTTCAGAATTAAATGCAGGGAGGTTGAGTGGTTGAGGTCAAAGATCTTGAAGACAAGTTGTAAAACCCCAAGGCCAAGCCCTTGTTGAATTATAATGATGCTTAATGATGTTATAGGATGTTGAGCCAAGTATTTATAATTTGGGAGGCTTATGTGTTTATTAGGTTGGAGAGCCTAAATGATAATGCCAGAGAGCCTATTTTTGTATATGTAATTATGCATATTATTAATAAAAAAACATCGTTGCGTGTAGACCGACCACGAAGAAAGAGTTATGGGGGACTAAGCTCCACTGGGTAGGGCAAGGGATGGGGCTGAGAGGCTAAAAAAGAGGGGCTAAGCTTGAGGGCTTAACCCAAGGGAATATTATAATGTA
>CBVK0100852242.1:0-10599 GCA_900067695.1 Picea abies | reverse complement strand
TTCTAGAGGAGGAATCTTCTAGAAGTACAACCTTCTAAGAAGTCCTCTTACATTTATTATATCTAACTATCCATTTACTATATCTAACTACCATAGCGGGTCTTATTTAATAGTATAGTGGACCTAGTCCACCTTACATTGAATGGCCTCCACTATTATCACTATGGGCCCTTTGGGCACCCACTACTACCTCTCTAGCTACCTAACATCCTTAAACTAGTTTTAGATAATCCGATCAACTTTCCAGCTATTATAGTGGCACCAAAAAAGCATAATATCAACTTATATCAACTTTCGATAATATTACTCTCTAGTACCTAGGTAATTGGGTAGTATGGCTAAGGGTATGGTCAATCCTCCTTAGTTAGAACCTTGAAAAATTGTATTGAGTACTAATGATGGACTTTACATGTATATCAAAGAGCTATAACACTTGGCACTCCCTTATCCTCCGGATTCTCAAATCCCTACTCCTTGATTCAATTCTTGGAAAAATTCAAAAGGGGAAACCATACTTTCTACTACCAGTCAAGGGAATTCCTACATCAACTATAGTATTGAGAATTTGAGCCTTATTTCATCACTATGTTATTCAAGTTGGAGTATAGCTCAGCAAGAGTTAAAAAGAAAATTAGTTCCTCACCACACCCTTATTTGCAACCTATCTCAATAGACTCCTTGGTTCTTATTGATCATCATTGTACTATTATAGGATATTTAGCCACCTCATTTAGATAAGATTCACCTTATTGTCCTTGATCCATTCTAGAATTTATTTTCACTGAATGAATCCATCTGAAACTCTACAAAAAATCCCTCCTTTAAATGTGCTTTAATCTCTTCCTCAGTAAAGGAGAGAGTTCTCACTTGTTTCCTTAAGGAAATGAGCAAGTTCCTTCTTAATTCAATAAAAAAAAATATAAAAACACAAAAATTACACTCTATTGAGTGGGGTTTACAATAAAATTAGTTCCATAACTTCCTAATTCCCATGAGAAATGGTCTTATCCATATTGATATGATATAAATAAAACCTCAATGAAGGAGAATTGACACACCAAGCCCTATAATACTAGGTTTATCATTCAGTACATATTAGTTAAAGAATTTTGTCCCTGTAATGTTTATGACCAACATCTCCCTAAGAATTCCCATTCTCAGTTTATTCCATCTCCCATTTCTTGATATAGAGGCCTAAGGCAACCTTTTCTTCCTCTTCTTTGCACGAAGTGAAATATTGAAGGTCAAGTAGTTCTGAGTGGCCTGGGGAAGGCAGAATCCAAACAACAGTTACAGACAATGCTAGCCACAATGCTAGACAATTCTAGTAAGGTATAACATATTATATTGTTATTATTCTTCATAAAAATGAATATCCCTCTTCTACCCCCCACTAGATATTGTGTACTTGCATTCTTATGTTCACTGTTGAATTTCTTGTGTTGGCACTAATGCACCTGACTACAATTAGTTAGTTGGTTGTTTCATGATTTGGTTATTTTTTCCATTTCGGGTTGAGGAAGGTTTTGTTCTATATATGTGAGTTGTGAAGCCCGAGGAAGGAGAAAGAGGATTGTAATGAGGACATTTCACACATCTTGTATCCAATGATTAGTAAACCAAGTAAGTCCTCTAACTACCTTCGTAGTTATTTCTAAATTATTGTAGGCCAATCTAGGAAAAGATAAAGTATTGTCTTCTATTATGATCTATTTTGATTTCACCCTAGTCATAGGATAGGTTATTCTTATTCATAACATAATTGGTGACTCTATTGGGGAATAACACATAGAGTTGTTCTATGCAGGGTGTGCCCTATTGTTTCTAGGATTGTTTTTTGTTTTCTTTAGTATGTTTCATGTTTGATTTCCTATTTATAGTCCCATCAAGTCAAAATTCAAGAGTTTTTATGAAAAATTTTGAAAAAATTCTCCTTAACTGAAAGCACTCACCTATTTACCTTAGGAATAGAGCAAGTATTCATTTGTTGAACTTGATAAAAGTGTGAGTACTCACGTTGTGCCTTCTCACAAGGAGAAAGCGATTCATGGGAAGTTTTTTTTCTTTCCTTTAGCCAATTTTTTTCTTAATGTTTCTCAGTATTCTTATTGATTTGGTTAACTGAGTGTCTATGTGTTGTCAATAAAATTAAATCCACGCTTGCATAGTTGGATTTAACATTTATAATTGAAAAAGGAAAAGCATTTTAGGTGTCCTTTCTTGTTTTTTTGTTTGCATGTTTGAGGTTACATTGTCTAGATGCACGTTAATTTGCTTGGTCAATTGAATAGTGTCTAATAGTTTCTAGTCTTTGCAAGAAAAAGGAAAAATTGTATTACAATTTTTGCATATTGCATTGGATTTTCTTTTCAAAGTTGTTCATGTTATAACTACTCTAATTGAAGAATTAATGCAATTTGGATGCTAGTGTTCTTATCAATTGTTTCTACTTTGAGTCTTTGAAACATCACCAATTGTACATCCATAACCTCTAAGTAATTAATAGAAAATTAAAACAAATGCTTAATCTACAAATAACTAGAATCTTTTCTTTCTAGAAGAACAAACAATAGTATAGGATTTAGGGCCTTAGAATAGTTTGGAGAGTAGATGATCCAAGGTCACAAACCTGAAACTAGAGTTTATTAAAGAGTGTATAAAACCTAGTATTAGAAAGGAGCGCTTTCTAGGAAAGAACCTCTAACACACTTGTTAAGAACAAGGTTGCATTAGGGCAAGTGGAGGTGATATCCACTCCTTATCTTTCTTTAGTCTTCATTAGATTACTACGATTACATGGGTTTCCAAAGTGCCAAGGTCCTCTAGGTGAGATTTCTTTTAGAAACTTCAAAATTTGTTCCCATGCCCATACGTGTGATCCCAAACCATGAATGTTCTTCCTAGTCACCAATTCTAAATTGGTAAACTTAGTGGCTTGTCCTAGGAATTCACATGGGTGATTGCGAGTCGAAAGTACGCACAATATCGAAAGTACTCACAATACCTAAGGGAGATGCCTGCTCATTATTACATCTCCTATGGAGGGTGCCCATTTTCTTGAGGGTACTTTCAACTTAGGTGAATATTGCGAAAATATTATGATAACTCTCTCTCACTCCTTCATTGATTGGTCTCGAGAATGAATCAACTTGTATTGATCTCCGGAAGGTATTTTGATCATAGTTTCATTGCCTTGGACTCAAGACCTAACCAACTTGGGTTAATACTT
The DNA here is from genome assembly GCA_900067695.1 of Picea abies. Lineage (NCBI taxonomy): Eukaryota > Viridiplantae > Streptophyta > Pinopsida > Pinales > Pinaceae > Picea > Picea abies. Next base: position 7,370 of record CBVK0100852242.1, on the reverse strand, counting down.
ACAAGAGTGGTTGGTATGTTGATTCCTTTTAGGACCTTTCTAGTTACATGATTCTTTCCATGTAGTTGGCCTTAGGGTTGTGTCTATCTCATCACTTTTGGATCTTTTATTCAAAGTGGCTAACCATTTTCTCTATCAGTCAAGAAGGAATTATGGTATTTCACCATAAAGCATAGAGAAACTTATTATAAGGTGCATGCTTGATAATGTTGGTTCATTAGAGCTAGCACATAAGACTCAACTAGATGTGGAAAATACTGCAAGGGAAGGTATCACTAATGAAGATCTTGAGGCCTAAGGATTTGTAACGATTTTGGATGGTTGTGTTCATATTATTTAAGGTGTACCTTTACCTCAGGATGATGTTAGTCCCATCCATGTTGAGAATCTTACTAATCCACCTCCTATTAATTTCATCCACCTCTTATTGAGCCTCTCATCTCTTACCCTTTGCACACTCAGGTTCATGAGAACTCGAGACTTCAATGATCTATAATGGATAAAATTGTCAGCTCATATGGGTCTAGGGGAATTCACACACCCACTTCGACAATCATCGATGGAGGAATTACGCCTCCCATATCGTTTAACTGATCATGGTCCCTCCTATCTCACAAATATTATGTGGAGGTGTTATTCCTCCCTTGTATGTCCCTAAAAGTGGGGTGGGACCACAACCCTCTACCTCATATGGTGGAGGTTCTTTTTCCTTTGAAATTTGATCAAATGGTATGTTGAATGTCACAACCCATTTTTCACATTTTTTTCCTAGTCTTAGCATGTATGCAGGGAGTTCATCCACTCATTTCCCTTCCTTTCCATGGGAAGGGAGGCATATCCCCATGTCACTACCGATGCTTGGGATAATATATTTTCCATCTTCCATGTTTCCTAGGGGAAACCATCCTCCTCATGGTTTGTGAAACCAAATGGGAGACTTATTTCCTTCCATGGGTATTGAAATGGGGATAAATCCCTTGTCAATTTCTAACAACTAGGCAAGCAAAGCCTTCCCATATACCATGATACCCTCGAGGAGAAATCCCTTTTAGAAATTTTTTAATCCAATGTATTGAGGACTTCCTCCTTATGTATGGATGCCTTCCACTTCAAACCAAAATAATGGAAAACAACCAAAAAATCCTTATGCATATGGCAGTGATTATGCCCCAGGAAATTATTTTGTGAGTACCAACTAGATGATAGGGAAAAACCCCAAAAGTTAGAAATTGACAATAAAAAAGATATTTCTTTTTCTTGAAAAGTTAAATCTCCTTGATTTGGTAAATATTACTAATGATCCAATGCTTCATGATATGAATTGGCCCTCGGTCCCTACTAAATGTCCCTCGAATATTCTGAATTTTTAGGTAAAGGATAATGAGGATCCAGGAAACCATGTGATGACATTTCACTTCTGGTGATATTTAAACTCCTTGATGGATGACTCCATTAGGTTGATACCGTTTGAGTACACCTTGACTGGGGTTGTGAAAAAGTGGTATTTCAAGCTCATACGAGCTTGTTTTAGAACCCTTGACACTCCTACTCTAAAATTCCTCAATCACTTACAATTACCCATTTAGTACGACTCAATAATTGAACTTATGTCTTCTTTCTAATAGGAAATTTCTGCTCACATATCTTATCATATTTAGGACTAGAAAATATTACAATGTATGATGAATGCCCATATTCCTCAAGAGCTTTTATTGGAATGGTTTTTGAAATCCTTTCTTTCATATATTTCTAAGGATGTCACACTTTAAAGGGTTACAATTGAAGAAGAGGCCATTTTCAGGGCCCAACAATTATATTTGGTTTATGTCCAATATAGGGTCTTGTCTGAGATCCTACCAAATACACCTAGGTTGGACACTAATATTTCTAGGTTCAAGTTGGGACCACATGCTGATGGAATGATTGTTCCATTTGAAATGTCAAGATTAACCAAATGTGACAAATGTATTTGTAGCTTTTTGTAGCCACGTGGGCCATTTCCCCTACCTTTTGTCCACTTCAATCCTTTGATGTCCACACAATAAAAACATCAAACCCCAAGGGTAGCTAAAAACCCAAAGGAAATAAAATGAACAAGAATAAGAAGGGAGGTAGAGGAAACAACATGAATATTAATAACAATGTTTGTGGGGAGTAAAAAAGATAAGAATAAGGCCAAATTTCCTTGCAAACTTTGTAAGGAACACTGTCTAACTCATCAATGACCCAATATTGAGGAAGACAAATGACTCTTGGAATAGAATGATTACCATTAGAAACCTACTATGTTAAATAACCCATTTCCTCCTCATGACCAGCAAATGGTAGTTGGTTTCCAAAATAATCCTACTCCACAAGGGGACAACTAGGGAGCCCCTCTCCAAGGAGACAAATGAGTAAACATATACACGTATGAACATGATGTAGATATCCATACCTGGCATCATACCTATAAAGCCTATAACTCTAGTACTAAAGGAAAAGATCCTTCTCCTAATTTAGAAAAATGTCTTCACATAGATAAACCTACGGGTGAAGTGATGTCACACGTCCCCAAGGGTGTGATAAAAATGTCAACACAACTCAAATTCCAAGGTAGCTTAGAATTGTTCCACTGTGGAATATATGGTCCATGTGCCATGCATTATTTATTAATTAGAGGTTGTCCATAGTTGTCCCATGCAAAGGAGATAATTTCTTTTTGATATAGGATCTGTCAATCTCCTAGACTCTTGAATTATAACTTTTGACCCAGACAATGCAAAGCCTAGGATTCCTCACTACATTGCTTTCCAAATACAAGTGTTTTATCATCATAATAAAAAATTTAGGATGGTTATAGATGAAGGTGAATCCATTTGCATCATGTCCTTGTATTGTTGGTGAGCTCTTAGTTTCCTCAATATTTCTTCTTTTCCCACCATATTAAGATCCTTCGACGGACATGCATTCGGGCCTCATGGAATCATCCCTAAATTCCCTATCGAATTAAGGGGAAAAACTGCAAACATAGAGGTAAAGGTGGTCTATGCTTCATTCAATTACAATCTCCTCTTAAGATAGAATTGGAATTACACTATGACAGTTCTAGTCTCTATGTTCTTCTAAGTCATTTTATTTTTGCATGAGGGGAATATTGTCACTATTGAAAAGATATCCTATTGTTGGCTAGATCTAACTGCATCATCAAGATCCAATGTTTCTTTGATTCATAATTCCTTAAATCCTTGCTAAAGTATAGGTGTGGGAATTCACCCTTCTCTCATGTGAACCTTTGAAATCCCACCACCCAAAGGTTACATTTACTCCACTCCAGCATGTGTGACCTTTTCAATATCCACGAACCTCACAACCCAAAGTTGTTAATTTTGGAATTATTATTTTGAAGACCCTTGGGTTCTTCCAAATCCTGATGTCTCCATAGTGGAAACCATGTGTGTAGGAGATACTATACATTTATTCATAGAAAGGAAGATTTGTTAGGTTATTATGTTGGCCTCTACGAACACTAATCACACCTATTCGTTATTGGAGGATCATGATTAGTTCATTGATGTCATTGACCTCTCTAATTAACATGGTTTCTTATATCTCCAACTTCCTTTGGATGAGGATATCCTTAGACACATGATTGCAGTCGATAAACCATGGGAAGGGGTGTCTCATTCATTTTTCTTTCTTCCCAAACTAGAAATTTTTGAGTTTGATAGTCAAGACTTTGTTCTATGTAGAAATATCAAGAGGGACCAAGATGTGACCCTAATGCATGATGGACATTTGGAGGAAAATTTGGATATCTTGAATTATATTCCTCTTGACATCATAACATTCCTTTCAATGATTGGTAGTGGGAATTCTCTATATCATCCAATAGAATTTCATTTTCGATCATGCTTGAGAGTTCACTATTAGGACTTTGCACTGAACCCTACATTCCATCCCATATTGAATATGGAGGTTACATAGCTTTATTTAGCGATTTCATCAATGATATATAATATCTCATGAAATTAATAATCAACATAGTAGTCTTTGAGTGTGTTCTGAAGATGATATGCTTCAAGTACATCATTGACACCATGTGTGGTTAGAAGGAGGATTCAAACCTAGTCGACAAAGCTCTTTCTTGAGAAGCCACCTATTTCAAATAGGTTCTTATGAGTTCTTCAAAGTAAATACCTATCCTAAGACATGCAACATGCTCTATCTCAAGAGGTACTATGCTCATGAAGAAATTCCTAGGCATTCCCCTTTTGTAATTGTTTTATTTTTAATAGTTTTACTACTTGTTAGGTTTTTATTTTCCTTTTTCTTTGCAATTTTCTTATCATGATTTGTTCTTTATTGGAAAATCGTGTTAGATACACTTGCATTTGTTTTATTTGTGGATGGTCCTATCCAACACACCCATAACCTCTTTTCTATCACTTGGGAAATTTATTCTCCCATACGTCAACTTTTGACTTCAGGATATGCTTGCCTCAGGTTATCAGCCAACAATGTTGTTGAGTATAGTTTCATGAAAAAATTTCTCTTTGAATCCATTTTCTATGGAATTCAACACCTAGTATTTCACCTACATTGACAAATGGCAGTTTCATAACTAAAAAACAAGTATAGGGTTCGCGATCTTACACTTCTTCAAAAGACATTATGGGTGTGGCTTCTCAAATGATATTTCGAGTTAATTACTTATGTTCATATTCCAAGAAGTTATAATTATATTTTTGATGCATTTGATAACTCTGTGTTAGATTGGCATCTGCCACATTAATAAAAAATCGAAGAATACATGTGCATATGATGCCAAACAATCACGACAATCATTGCGAATATAAGTAAATCCTAAGAAACTATATATAGTCACAAGTTTCATCAAGTACAAAATGTGGAATATATTATATGAAATCGGGCTTCCTATCCCATTATGATACACATATATCCAATACTATAAAATATATATAGTTATTTCTCAGGCCCTAGATCAACATGGGTGTCCTGATAGCACACAGGGGTAGTTTCCACCTGGCGAAAGAGTCATACCCATGATCGTGGCACTCTAACCACCTATCTCTGAATGTGCTCTAGAAGATATTATATATGTGCCATAGGAATCCAATGGGACAACCCCTCCAGTATCCTCTGCACTGTCTATAGTACTCTTTTGTCCTATATCCCGGGTTAGCCCTCCTACCTACCTCAACTTCGATGCCTCAAGTATTTTGGTGGGCATACTAGTCCAATATTTGTGTCAATAGAGTTTTTTCTTAGATATATTCCACACCAAAGATATTTTTTTATCTCTTTCATTCTTTTATTATCTACACAAAAATTAATAAAAATAAAATAATTTATTTATTTATTTATTTTTTACCAATGTTTCCCCACATGGTATCTGGGGGTAGTGGTAGCTCTAGGTCACATTGGAAGTTCAATCTGACATACGGATAATAATTGATGGAAATGATATGGTGAGACTGCTATTCAAATAACTGCTCATCAAATCCATTGGTCACACACCCGCTCCCAAGTATGTGCATCTGATCTTCCCATCGATCCATATGAGCTCCCATATCCTAGGTTGGGTGAGTGAACATTGGAGCAGGATATTTTGGGGTACAATGCAAAAAATGAGGAAAACAACTAAGAAATGGACCAAAGGAAGCAGTGTGCACTAGGAAAGAAGGGAAAGTGACATAATAGAAGGAAAGGAAAGCAGAGCATTGAGAATTAAGGTGAAGAAGTGTAGAGTCAAATCAAGGAATGGGTGGGTTGAAGACCAACTGCGTGAAAGAAGTAGTTTTGTGGAAAAATCTAATTCACTTAGGATTAGGGTTTTGATTCCTTGTTGTAAGGGTTTTTACCCACTTTGATAGTATAAATATATGATATATGAGGTAGATACTGGAGGATTTGTTTTGAGCATAGTGTGAGATACTTTTGAGAACCTTTCTAAGTTTTTATTCCCAATACTAGTTTTTGGTTGAGAGTTGTGGAGCTCATATTATATCAGTTTTGGAGACTTATGGAGTGTAACTGAGGGCCAGGTTGTAATATGTGGAACTTGGTGTGACACTGGTCAACCTCACCATTACTAAACCTATGATGTAATGTGCATAGTGCCATATTTTGATGAAGAAAAATAAGAATCATAAGTTCTTTGTGGACATAGCCCACAGGGGTGAACTATAGTAAAGTACCATGTCATTGTGTGGAATGGTTCCATGTGTGTTTTTCAATGCTTATTATGTTGAATGAATGAGTGAATACATGCATATGTTAGAGTGAATTTACAACACGCACTAGAGTAGACATGTTATTTTATGCAGAATGAATGTTAAAGGAATGGTAGATATGAATGATGGTATGGTAGAATGAATGTTGAAGTAGAAGAAGTATAAATATTACTAACATACCATGAGAAACATCCCTTCCATGATTGCAGAAATCTGTTTCATGCAATCACCCTTAATCCATCTCAGGTGAGACTGCATTGTATATGCAGTGAACAATGTTTCCTTATGGTTCACTAGAGGGGCTGATGGTTTCTAGGGTTTTGCTGGAGAACTAAGATAGAACCCGAGTCAGCCCATACATCCAACAAATGGTTAGGTTACCAGTTGGAACTCAAAAGATCAGATTGGAGGGGATTTGATGAAGATAATGAAATGGTAGAAATGGATGTTTATGCCATGGAATCCAACTAAGGAATAGATTGAAATATGGTTAGAGACTAATAAACTCAAGTTTGTGCATAAAGATAATAGAAGCTCTAGGTATTCACCGCGCTAGTATTTACAGAGGTACGTGTTTATTGATTTTCATGAGGCATATTTCTGTTATTTTCCAGAGTTGTTACAAGAGTGGATATTGAGGTTTAAGGACACTCATCCAACTAATTGGGTAAGGCCAATAGAGTGGAATACTAAGAACATTGTTCAGTTGGAAAGGGTCGATACTAAATTCATGCACGCAATACATTTTTGGTTAGACAATATTACTGCAGGGCTTATTATTGAATTTACAGTCGATACAACGAGTTCTTACACTACTACATATCAAGAGTTTCTAAATAGACCAAGAGGAAGGTACATTAGGTCACTTTACACGTTAATCAAGATATTATTGCATGGTAAAGGAGTAATGCCAATTTCAGAAAGCTAAATCATTATGCACACATGGGGGAATTGGGGTAAGCACTAAGGAAGATCTGATATATGGAGAGGGATCTGGAGAGAGGCTAGAAGAAGGAAGAAATTGACCCCATAATGATGGATGAGGAACATATAAAGGAGATATTAAGTAGAGTGGGAGTGACGTGCAATGGAAAAACCTACCAGTATAAGATCAATAGGAAAATGAGGGTAGTA
>CBVK0100852241.1:0-10599 GCA_900067695.1 Picea abies | reverse complement strand
ATATATATATATATATATATATATATATAAGTAATGATCTATACAGGTGTGCCTCATGGCCATAATAGATTGGTTGATTTACATACTGCTTAAATATATGTTAGTATAATATTGTTGGTTTTGACTTGGTTTTAGCTTTAAAATATGTATGTAGGCTACATAATAGATCTACATAGATAATTGTGCAGTTACTAAAGATAAATAGGCTTCCTGTGGAGATCTCTCAACATGAAAACTAACTACTTTAGGAAAGAAAAAAAAAACATTTCCTACTAAGAAAACTATATATTTCCTATTTCATCTTATATATTGTCTCTAGAACCAGTGGAGTGAAGAAAGACTCATGCGATCATAATTGAGTATAAAACAGGTGAATTAAAATTTCCATATATATATATATATTAATGAGAATGGTTATCTAATACAATATATCTCATAGATCATTATGGAAAATTTCATCTATGCAGTTTGATAGGCCACTATTGTATACAGGGCCTTGTAGATATCTTCCAAGTAAAATTTTTAATACAGATGAGGTTATACATGCCCAAATAACTTCTATTAACTTTCTAAGAATAAAATAATCAACATTGACTGTCTATAGAAGATCTAAGAAAGCACAAATCTCTTGTTCGATTTGTGGGAGATAATCCCAGTAAGAAGCCATTTTTTTTATGGAACCCAAGTACCTTTTTGTTATAGGAAATGTAAATGTGTTGAATCTACACAGAATAGATCTAGCTAAACAATAATACACACATTTGCAGAGAGAATTTGAGAAAGAAGAAGAAGGAGATAAATAATGAAAGACTTCTCATTAACCGTTATAAATAATGAATAATTTACACATTATATACTCTGTATAACTCAATGAGTGTGCATTGTAGGAGAACCAATGAGCCATAGTGGTGGTATAAAGTGATATGTACACACACCAGGAGTTACAAAAGTGAAATTCCACCTAAGTCTAGTCTCTCAGGCAATTACGAGAGTGAACTACCACCTAGTTGAGTTAACTAATCAACTAGTCTTTAGTTAACTGACTGAACATAAAGTAGTGAGGAGTTAACTCAGGGAATCAAGGGTAATGCACTAGTCTGGTGATGATACCAAGGCAAGGTCAAATTAGCATGGTGATGATCCCAATGTTGCATGGTGACAAAACCAATGCAACATCTAAACTCAACTCAACTAGTCAAACTGAAGTGTCAATTAAAAGAGAATATTATCCCCTAAAATATAGGAGACTGGATAATGACTAATTGTGACTAATAAACAAGGAAAAACCTTAGGAAAAATAAATCCTAGGTGTGTGTGAAGTAACTTCAAGAGGAAAGTCTCCTCTCTCGAAATTGGAACTATACGATCTTTAATCCTACAAAGGGGAAAAACAAAATATTACTATCTCCTCGAATTACTGGAAGGAAAGAGAAATAAACACAAAACATGAAGAGTGTGACTTATCTTGGGCCTGGAATTAGTTCCGGTCATTTTCCTTTGCGAGTAAGTTGGTTTGCGGTCTGGTAGTAGAAGGAGGCTCGTAAAATCCTGATGGGTTCCCTCACAAGAAAAAGGGACCCATCATCAAAACTCATATCTATATAATTAAATTCAAAAATACAACTAGATAAAAATAGCATATATCCTTTACATTTTCAGTTATTGATCAATCCATTATGTGTGTCATGAGATCTTTAATAACATAGGTTACCGTGAAGTTAACTAATGCATTATCAAGAGGGAATTATATTGAAGCACATTACCTTAAGAATCAAATGAAGTATAGGGAGTAATTACAAAAACAAATTTCAGAGAGTAATTACAGAAACAAAGTATAGAGAGTAATTACAAAAACAAATTACAAAGACTAATCACAAAGACTAATTACCAAGAGTAATTACAGAAAACGAATTACAGAGAGTAATCACAGAGACTAATTACCAAGAGTAATTACATAAAACAAATTATAGAGAGTAATTACAGAGACAACAATATTTTTTTAAAGGAGTAAGATCTATCAATGTTTCCGCACAAAACAAACATATATCCCTTATTATAGGGAAATAAAAATCCAAATAAATAATTACAGAGACAACGATAGTATTTAAAGGAGTCAAACTTATCAAACGTTTCCACGCATAACAGACAGGTCCCATGATATAGGGAAACTACATGAAATGTTAAGTTTATTGCATAGTTGTAAATACAACAAGCACCGAGGGTTACGGTCAAGTATAGGAAACAACAAGAGAACCCAAATAACGATTTCGATGAGCGAACTGGGAAAATTTGTATCAAGAGGATTTGGGTGTTGGCCCTTCACCATAGTCAAGAGGAGACTGTATGCAAAGACTCATGAGTAAACTATCACATACACAAAATATCCTCTCCATAGCTTAGATAATCCCTTAAAATGTGCATAATCCGAGAAAATACAACCAAACACAAGAGTAAAACTACCTACTGTGGGTGGCATTAAGACCTTCACGAGTTAGGGAGGTATGTTAGGGAGGTATCAGGGGATTTCTTGGTTATGTATGGAGTGCAGAAGAGAGATGCAGGTCCCTGACAATGATTGATATCACCCATTACTTTTTAACTTTAACTCTTGCTCAGAAAGAAAATGATTTAGACCGAATAATTCTCACAAGGGAAAACCAAACATTCTACCCAGATTTCATTCGAAACAATTATAAATTCACAAAATACTTACTTGGCTATTTCAAGCATGTCGAATTTCTTACAGGCATGTTGTTGCATCTATCTACATCCAGGGATGAAGTAGCACTGTGGAGGAAAGCTTAGTGAAAACAGGGTAAGGAGGTCGAATGAAATTAGCGTAATGGTGCCTCGAGCCGTTCGTTCGTAGTAAAAGAGTGACAGAGTATGCCTCCCCACTACCATGTGAAATCAGTGAAGTGGATATCGTGTATTGATTATATCCCTGGAGTGTCCCATGGGTACATGGTAGGTATATCATTTATTAAGAGCGTGCTACACCTTTAATGCATTTAAAGAACAACGTCAGAAAATTCGAGCGCAATTTTGATTTGTCAACTACCAAGCTCATAAAGAGCCCCTTTTCCCTTGCATCATTGGGTGGTGGAACTTAGGGATGTCGTTAAGTTACGCTGTTACATGTGTTGGGGTAAGCCTAATCACTAACACACTTATTTTCTTAACGTGTGGTTCCATAGTCATGATCCTCGGGAAAATCCTTAGGTATGCTTGGTTAGGCTTAATATGTCTCTTGTTTAGCTTATAAAACAAATTCAATATGGGATTAACTTTTATGCACTATAGAATAACATAAAACGATATAAGTTGTGGTTAGGATTTTATTCCTTTTAAGTTTAGGATTAAACTAATATGGAGGAAAAACCTTTATGCATTACAATAATAGTATAAGAATGAAATGAGAAGATATCATTATGGTTAGAGTAGTATTCATCTCTTATGGATAGTTTTATTGACAAAGTTTTTAAGTTTAGATCAAAGTTATGATTCGGGTAATGATTGGTTGAAAACATTGGTCAGATCTATACTTCCATTAATGGTAAGACTAATAGTTTCCCCCCTTCAACTTTTTTTTTTTAAGAAAATTTTGGGTTACATTACAAACACTACCCTTGTAAAATATAAGAAATGATTTTTTATTCCTTATGGATTTTAGGTAGGTGTTGACCAAAATTTGGTCACCTATATGTTCCCGCTCCTAGAATAATAATAAAAAAAATGACATTGGAAGATGAATATTTTTGAACTATTATATGTTCATTGCATATCCCTCGGTATTAGATTCACCATGCATTTCGTGGAATCAAAATCCAAGTTTCCATGACCAAGATACACATACATCTATCTAAAAGTCCAATCGAGGTATTATAAGAAGAAATATGAAAAATGTTTTAAGTGACATGTTCTTTCCTCTCCTTTCCCTTCACCTCTACTTATTCTCTCATTTTATACTTAGTCATTTTTCCCATTGTCTCATTACTTTCATATTCCCCTTACCATTTTCCACACTTAATCATTTTTCCTTATTCCTTTCCACATTCACATTCATTTCCATTTTCCTTTATTTCTCCATTTCTTTTTATTTTCTTCCATTATTCCATTTCTTTCCTTTTCCCTTTTTTCATTTCCCAAATTTCACGTAATTCCTTTTATTTCCTATATATTTCTTTTCATTTTTCATATTTTCCATATTTTTTTCCATATTTTATGTGATCCATTATATACTTTCTAGACTTAGTCTTATTTACTATGGCTTACCACCAGTTGGCGGGTTGGTGTACATGGCGTGATTTTATTAGATGACATATGGTAGATTTGTATTGGCAGATTGTTGGCCTATCGAGTGATGACTTGTGAAAAAAATTGGTTGGATGACTCATCATTGCTTATTGGGAATATTGGTGGTTGACTCAGCATGCAAAATTATTATTATATTCAACTATTTTCCAAGGGTTGAATCCTCCAAGCTCCATAATCTCCTGTTTTCTTTATTTCTTGTCAAGTGTATGTTCAGTTAACATTATATACCACTAAGAATATTTTATTATTGTACATGTGGAATAATAATAAAGAATAAAATTCGAAATTCAACAAAGGAGTTCTAAATTAAATCAAGGGCCCACATTTACCCATCAAACTTGATCGACGGTGGCTGAGTCATGATATTGCAAAGACTATATCTTGAGCTCCCGACCTTCGTTTGCAACAAAATTTATACCGTTGGAAATGTATTTTTATGTAGAAGATGATGGGATGGGTCTTCAGAGATTAAAATTGCCAAAATTTTCTGAAAAATTAAAATTTCAGTCAGTAACATTTTTATGCCTAGCTGATAAATCTTCTCAACACCTCGACTTCACAAGGTCATATCTTGAGATCCAGGAGTTAGATTTGGACAAAAATTATATAGTTGGAGATATAAGATGATGTATATCACATAAATTGGCTTAAATGGATGAAAGGTTGTATATCCTATCCAAAAAATTAAATTACAGTCCTCCTATTTTAAAAAGCAACTAATTAAAATTTTGAAATAAAATTTTATTTTAAAAACTTTTATAAAAAAGGGAAAAAGACCCATTTGGAATATGGTTATATTAATTATGTGATTTAATTAATGAAAAATTAATGAGGCATTAATTAAAGGGAATGTTTCAAGAAGAAACTTGTACGATAATTTCTAGAAGGGAGACACCCTAACTACTCAAGTAGTTAAAAAATCTCATCTTAAAAAGACAAGAGATGCTTCATCAAAGGTTCCCAAGAATCATAATTGTCAAAGGGGAAGGGAAAAATATTAGAGGAATAAAAAGTTGTATCCATCAATACACAACCAAGCCTCTGATCAAAGAAAAGAGATCTCCATCTTCTCCACTCTTTATATTCTTCTACACCATTTCTCATAGCTTTATGCTTGAGTCTTTGAATTGGGAACAAGGTTGAGTTCTTGAGTGTTCTTCTTGTATTCTTTTGAAATCTTTTTCTTGTAAGATCATGGAGTATTTACAACCATATATATGACTGCCAAAGATTTTGTAATGAAGAACATTTTTCATGAATAAACTCCACAAAGAATTGCTTCAGGGTTGATCTTGACTATATCTTGTATATTTGAGTTTTAAGTATGAGATATTTGAGGTTGACCTATAAAATTCTCTTTTGATCTTGATAGTAGTACTCTTTTAAAATTATTTGAGATGATCAAATTATTCTCTCCTAGTTTTCATGAAGAAGACATGGATGTATTTACATACAATTAAGAAGATTGTGTGTGATGTTTATCACAATTTAATGCTAATGTTGAAGCCCTCCTTCAATATTTTCTTATTGTAAAAGGACATTCATTGCACATAAATATTGTTTTCAGGTTGTTGAAGAACCATTTTATTTCATAATATCAAGCAATACAGATTTAGGGTTTGCTGCCTAACACTCTCCTAATCCAAGATATTCAAAGATATATCTTATTTCCAAATAGGAGAACCACCTCTTTAAAAATGCAGGGGGATTCATATCCTCATGAGGTTGTCGTTTCAATCCTGACAGATTCAAGTGTTAACATTTTAGGTGACCATACTGAGGACTGATTTGTTTTCAAGAGACATGATACCATTTGGATCAATTATTATTGGAAGCATAAAAGAAATTTGGTTGCAGTTTGAGAGAAAATTTAGAGATTTATTCAAGACGAATTGGGTTTTGGAGAACCTTGTTTAAAGAACATTGAAAGGCCTTGAAGGTTAATTGTTTAAATTTCAGTCACAAATCAATTGTGAAAACCTTTATGGAACCATAAAACCACCAAAGATTTGGGAGGATGATCTCCCTGGAAACTCCATCCTCAAAACTCAAAATATTAAAGAAATATGCCCCGATGACTTCATTAAAAAGATCTCAGAATTTCAAGAATATGTATATGCCTCCAAGGAATTTTCTCATGCTATCAAGAGATTTCACCTCCTCCATCAACATAAATTATTTAAGGAAAAATGAAAGGAGAAGGTATCCAAAGAAAGAAAAGGTTGCACAAAATCCCACTCAGTTTGCAAGGAGAAGTTCACCCCTTGCCAGATATTTCCATGGACAAATTTCCAACATTTTGTGGGAATACTTCAGAAGATGCAGACAAACATTTGATTAAATTTGGCAGTGCTTGTAAAATTTTTAATGTGACTCAAAATGATGTTGCATGCCGATTATTTATCTTGACTTTAAAATAAGATGCAAGTGAATGGTTTTATTCATTGCTGCCTAGAACCATCACTAGTTGGGATGTACTAGAAAACTTGTTTGTTGAAAGATATTTCTCAAGAAAATATCCATATTCTCTTTTCTTGAAGTTGGTTGAAATCGGGATGAAAAAATAAGAAACAATTAAATATTTCTCTTTCATATTTTTGAAATTTCTTCATGAGATTCCTCAAGAAATGTTTCCAAACGATGTCATTATTTTCAGTTGTTACAAAAAATGATTTGCCCACAAATTCGAGATTTCTATTGAGGCAAGAAGGAAAACACAGTTTGAAATAACTAATGCAGTGAGCTCAACTCATTGAAATATTCGTTCTTGAAACCAGTGCCAACATATTAGACCCACCAAAATTGATCCAAGACAATGGAGGAATGAATTTAGAAAAAAAAATTGAGGAAACAAATGATTTGTTTTTCCAGATCTTGATATTGAAACATAAAATAAAAAAAACTAAATTTTCAATCCAAGAATAACACCATCCCTTGTATTCTTCATGGGAGGTAAATCTCAGCTTCTCACATGCTCAATTTGAAAGTGATGATTATAGTGAGCTCAAGGATGAACATGAGGACTTAATTCAGTATGAAAAGATTGTAGTAGAGTCTCAAGTAATACAACCAATGTATATCAAACCACAACAACAATGTTTACTTTTGAGGGATAAAAATCATCACTTTACATCAGATTTGTATTATGTGGATTGTTTTCCTAAGGCCGGGTTTCATGAAGAATGCATTTTCCAAGCATCAAAGGAAATAAATTTGCAACAAGATGAATTGTGGATGATACATTTTATTTTTGAAGATCATGAATTTATTGATGAACAACGAAATATGGCCTTATAGTTCCCCACAAAAACTCACCAATAGTTCACCATTGCAACCTCACCACTGAGACATGATCATTGTACACTATTACATAAAGGCTAAAAAATCGACGAACTATTACGACGATTGTGATAAAATCAATTTTTTTGTCGAAAAAAATAAAAAAAAAATAATTTTTTACTGTTTTTTTTTTTAAATTAGTCCTGATAACATCGGATTTTCGACATTTTCTAAGGTCATCAAAAGTACGACGCCCAGTTCCGACACTTTAATATATCCATTTGTAGGTCAACATAATGGTCATTGACTTCTAAATGGTCAACCTTAATTTAGGGTTATAGTCATTAGAATTCCGACGATGATGAATCTATAAATTAGTTAATTCGAACCGAATTTAGAATAATTTGTTACAGTTGCGACATCATTTATGTGTTATAGCTATGCTAATCTTCGTTTTTATGTGAAGGTTTGCTTGCTGATTAAGAGATCAAACTGATCTTTGATCTACAGAGCTTAGTTTTGTGATCATTGTTCAAGGCGTGCAAGAGGATTTTAGACTTTGAAGATTAGTTAAATATTTGTTTTCTTTCGTCTCCTTTAATATTTTATAACCTTATACATTTATGTAGATTTTATGTCGTCTGTGAACATGCTAATTTTTCCATGATTATATGTGACTTGATCTCTTTCCCTAGTTCTATTATGTCATTTGATTATGTTACTTGGTTATGGTGAAGCTTTGAAGCTTATGTGGTAAAATATATTGTATGGTTTGGTCTATTGCATTTCAAGAATCGAATAGATTTAGCACATTGTAATATACCTCAAAATTGTCTGAAAAAAATTAAAATTGTTTGTATAAGTATCCTTGAAATAGTTCTAGATTCAAGCAAGTAAGCTTTCTATTATACGGCTTGAGTCTGAAAGTTTGCAAGAGTCCTTACTGTCGTCGACTGTCATTATCATTCAACTTAAAGTTTTATGATAGACGATAAGTGTTTACTCCTCATTCAATGTTCATTTCAATTCCTGTAATTATAACTACTTTCCTATCTATTTGTACCTATGACCATTACCACAGTCTTAACAACACAAACGACTTTGGGACTTTATGGCCAAATCTTTACGCGTTAGACCCTACAAATAATCCATTACCATATGTTTACAATACAAATGACTTAGGGGGTTGATGGCCTAGGCCTCATGCGTTAGTCCATACACATAATCACATGATGAAAACGACCAAATGGACTTAGGTAAAAGTAGAGTATTATTCTATACTCCTCTGCGAAAAGTTTAAATATAAATAGACTGCTATAGTTTTCTTTTTTAAAATATCTGGATACAAGATAGTGGTTAGGTAAGGCCTTCCGATTAAACTCAGAGTATGAATATTTCATAATCCTTCGATCATAATCAAATTCACCTGCACCATTGGATTACAAGTACCGGGTCTCGCGCTTATTCCATATGCCCATTGGCTATGACCACGGGCCTAATCAAAATGTCTTTCACCTTTCGACATTTCGGCATTTCGGCAAGTCGCAATCCCCCAAATGGAGCCAGATCAACTGTCCACAAAACTTCATAAACTAATCCCTTCTTTTCTTAATCAAATGACTGACGAGATTTCGAAGTTTTTCCTTTCAGGTTTTCGAGACTCACAATAGTCCCTTTTGGCATTTCAGAGTCCTTGACATGCTATGATCTTTCGCATTTCATGACTTCTTCATTCTTGTCATGAGTGTCCTTGACACCTCCAACTCCCGGTATCCGAAACTCCGAAATGGAGATTAAGTCATGGTTTCGGTACCGTTGATTAAGGGTAACCCGTTTTGTGATGGAAAATTCTATCGTTGGAAGTAAAACACCATATGGGATGTTCATTTGTTTCAATTCCGAACGAGATATGTAATACTACTTTTAAAATAATTATAGGGTTTCCCTTATGCCTACTTGTAATGGTATACTGGTTATTTTATTGGTTTAATATACTAGCGCCATATTGGCTAATTCCTTGAAAAGATTGTGAAAGAGGAAAAATACTCGGCTATTGCCGGCTATATGTGTATCTTGTTTATAGTTGACTCCAGATTGCATGATGGTATATGAACTCAATTTTCACTTACTGTACTTATGTTAAAGGCTTTCCTTTTGAACTTTTAGGTGATTGTGTTGTTATTTACACAGTTAGGAAGTTACTCAGGGGTATGTTTTAAGTTTTGAGATGTCCCTTCTTCCTTGGGCCTTCGCGCCTCTTGTGATTAGTTCTGGTAATTAAACTGTGTTAGTTTGATTCACTCCAATAATTTTCCAACATTTCAACCTATAACTTTTCATTAAACACCAGTTGATATAAAGATGTGTAAATGTTGTAGATGGTCTATAATAATTCTTGGTATTCGCAAGGTCACTTCCGTACTTTTTGTCAAAGATTAATCATTTCACCACCTTATGATGGCGGATCGGTGGTCATCTAGACCCTTCAAGATGTGAGGGTTCATTGTCAAGCGGTGGCCGCCTTAACCTTTGCAAGCCACCAAATACCATCACCGCCCTGGTTTAATTTTTCCTAAGGTTGAAGGGGCAAGTTTTGTTCCTATAAATACTTGAATCATATTGTAATCCACATACAGAGGATGAGACAAGAGCTTGGAAGCATTTTTTTTTGAGTTGAACTTGTCACTCTATGTTTTATTTTTCTGAGTTTGTAAACTCTGTTCATGTTTTCATTTTTTGGTATTCGGAGTTTATTGGTTCAAGTTGTGTGGATTTCTCTTGTTCTTGCAAACATCGAAACCCAAAGTGGCCCCACAACCTAATCGAATTCATGGTTCAGCAATTACTATTGTATGTTGTTCATGCATCAAGCATTACCAAACGAAAAAACCCAATATTGGCTGGGCCCCACACCTTTTCGTGATTTTTCGATTTGGCATTTGACATTGTGCGGTGTTTTTCATCGGGAGTTTGTAAACCCCGAAACCCGAAAAGGACCGGGCC
>CBVK0100852240.1:0-10599 GCA_900067695.1 Picea abies | reverse complement strand
CTCACCCAAAAGAAGAGCACCTGTTCATGCATTAATCAAGGATTAGGAGGGAGCCAATCCTAAATAATATGATCCATTGAATATGATGAAGTATCTATCCATGGTAGCAACCATGAAAATCAACACGTGTTCAAAGTGACTTTAGAAGAAGTCTTCTTCAAAAAGAAGCCTTAAAGTATCCACGGTTGTCCATCCACATCCATGATCCTATGATGAAAGAAAGATGTTGGAATCTTTAGGGCATGGAATCTATATAAAACTCCATGGACATAAGAGCTAAAGAAAATCATGAGGAAGAACATGAGTATTCCAAGAGAGAAGGAAAAGCTAGAACAACTAGTCATTGTATCAAGAATCACAAGACTACCAGCCTGATCTAAACTCACTAAAAGAAATCAAGCAAAGGAACTGATGAAGAACAATGTATGGAAGACTTATGAATGTAAGCATTGCGAGGTCTACAACTAGAGGTTCTCCTAGATGGAGGGAGAAGACTATGATGATTTCTTGTTCTATTAAACCAAACATACCTCTACATGAGCCATTATATCATCTGCAATATCCATGGGTTGGAGTTTACATTAGATGAATTCAAAGACTGTTCTCCTCAATAGAATAATCAAACAAAGAAGTGTAGAGAAACCTCAAGGTTTTTAGGTATACCAGAAAGAGACTCTTGTATGTAGATGGAAGAAGACAACTTGGTGGAGATCCTCCAATGCACAACAAAATCCTGGTGAAAACTTTCTATGACAAAGATATTGTATCAGAATGGTTACTTAGAAGACAAGGATGATGGATTGATAATCCATGACAAACTATCACGATGACAGAAGAAGTACCACATGTATATGTTCCAGTTTGAGCCTTTCCACGATGTTATGAGCTAGTAGGAAACAAAAGAGCTAAATTCAAATATGATATATTGTAATGATCAGAGCTATATGAAGCCTTTAGAAAATCAGTGTTCTAGAAAGACCGAAGGACATTGAGATCAACAATTACATTCTCCATGATGAGGTCTAGAGAGGAGAAGTGGTTCTCCAATATATCTCCATAGATGAGCAGATGAGCATATATTTTGGTAAAGCCTCTGTCCAAGATGAGAGAGTTTGCGTACTCAAGAAACAAGATGTAGCTCATGGAGACAACTTCCTTATTGAAAAGGGAAGAGATGACTCCCAGGTTGGGAGGGAGCACTGATGTGTTATTGATTTATGGACAATCATTTTTAAAGTTCAAAAAATGGTCCAAGATGAGCAGTTCCTTTCCAGTTTGGAAAGTGGTTTGAGATTTCTGACGGACAGACATTTTCCATTTTGGAAAATGGTCCAGATCGAACAGTCATTTTCGTAATGAAAATGGTTCGATGGATTGATGATGTACCATAGACAACGATTTCCCTTGTGACCAATGTGGGGGAATGGTCTAGGACAATATCTCTTCCTGACGATCACTCTCAATAGTGGTCAAGAAGACTGGTCTGCCTCCCCAAACAGTGATTCTTTCAAAGCTCACAGTTGTGAGCAGTTTCGAAGAATGGTCCGTTTTGAAGGTTGGTGCAGGACAGTCATTTCCTTAGGAAATGGTCCGGACAATCATTCTCTAGGGCAGATTCATTCTCTCCAGGTTTCACTTTGCTTAGTCCCGGAGGAATGGCCTAGATAGGTGAATGGTCCAGGTTCAACAATCAAGGACAGACATTCCCTAGGGCAGACTCATTCTTTGCAGGTTGCACTTTGTTTAGTGTCAGAGGAATGGCCTATATAGGTGAATGGTCAAGGCTCAGAAATTGGGACAATTATTCTTTCATGCTTGAGAAGAATAGTCCAGATAGCTCATCATTGATGTTTTACCTTCTTAGGGCAAATGCTCTTCCATATCTCATAGATGTGAGTGGAAGAATGGTCTAGATGATTCAGTTTATATCATAACAATGTTTTCTATGCAGGTTGATATCAGATGATATGATTTCTATGGAGAGTGTGTGTCTCTGGACAGTAGATGTATGCTACTGTGGTGGACGTGTTCCACTGATTGTGAATATATGTCACTAAACAAGTATCTGTGTGCTACTTGGTGTGGTAGTGTACCACTGGATTGTAGTTGTGTACTAATATGGATAGACATAATTGTGTTCTATTGAATGACATTTTTGCGATTGACTTGAAGACTATCAGTAGTGTTGGAAATGATTATCAGCTATTTGGATGATCAATGGACATAGATTCCCCAAGTGGAAAATGGTTCAGGACATTTATTCTTCTAGGACATATGCCTGGATTAGAAGAATGGTTCTTGTGTCACTATGTGGAGTGAGTGACTTATCCAACATCATGACTTATTACTTAGATGGAGTTGGTTTCGAGAGATGATGCAATTGGCGACACTGATAGTGATGATGGTGCTCATGATCTAATAATGAGATAATCTATATGACTATGTTGATGCTACCAGGTGAATGGTATGTTTGTGCTCAAGACCATTACCTTCAATACCTCCCTAGGTAGGAGGGAGTGTTGATATTATGGTAGTTGTGGGAGGTATTTACCTCCACGTGTGAACCCAACGAGAATAGAATATTCTTGTAAGCAAGAAGAAACCCTAATTAATTGGTTAATAAACCTAGAAGACAAGTCGTCTCAAGAGAATGACTTGTATTAGGTTATTAACATCCATGAGAAGAAGTCGACTAAAGGGAATGTTATATATTAAAGAATTAGCACCCAGAATGAGAAGTCGACCCAGACAGTCTGCCAGAAATTGTATAAATACAGGAGGCCAGTCTTCATTCTGGCTAGTATTCTCAGAACCATAGAAGCACACTTGTGCACACTGTAGTTGGCCAGTTTGTGCACAAGTTTGGAGGAGAGCTGCTGTTGCAGCTGCTGCAACTAGTAGATTTTGGTTTTGGCTTGGACTCTCTCTTGGTTATGGTTTGGACTATCTGATCAACTCTTGTTACTTTTGCTTGATGCGCTATCCCTGGAGAGAGAGATGCGTTATCTTGTTTGGATATCTAGCCTAGGGTTTGCTTCCAGAATGATTCTCTTTCAAGGTTAAGGTGCTCGGGGGTGGCTTCGGCCTATGGTTGGGTGAGAATATTGCTATATTGTCTATCATTAAACGAACACATCCATTATATTATGATAGTTCAAGTATAGCAAGTTGGGTCTTGAGCTTGTCTCTCTTGAAGATAATCGCTCTCGCATGCCCAAGAAACCCTACATGGCAGAAGACAAGAAAAATGATGGAGCAGATGATCCTATCAATATGTTGCTTGAGAAAGCTCTCATGCGATAGAGGAACGAAATGATGGAGAATTTTTCCCACATCCTTCAATGCCTGCCGATAGCAACAAACACATATTCATCAAACATCCATTTTGGAAGCACCTCTCCTTTCAAGTTACAGGCTAATTTTGATATTCCCATATTTGAAGGTCAGATAGATGCGGATGCCCTAGACAAATGGTTAAATCTGTTAGAAGGTTATTTCTTTGTTCATAATTTTTCCGACATGGAAAAGATCACCTTCGCACTCCTTAAAGCTCCCCCCCCATGTCAAACATTGGTGGGAAACTTACTGGGATTAAAGTTCCTCAGAGGAGTCTGGAATATATGGGGCCGAGCCCACTTTGGATTTTTTTGTGGATGCGGTAAAGGAACAATATTACCCTGTTGGAAACTATGAGGACCAGTACATGAGATGAACCACACTGCGACAAGAGAGGGGCCAAGTAGTTCCAGATTTCACTAATACCTTCCATACCTTGTGCACCAAGCTGGGTATCAAAGACTCCGAATGACATTTGGTTTTGAAATACCGTGGGGCTCTACATAGATACATCCAAACTGAAATGGATTTTCTGGACATCTCATCACTCGGTGATGCTCATCGATATGCTATTAAAATCGAGCAGAAATTTAAGCACCAGAACAAACGAGAGTTTGGTTTGTCAAATTTGCAACTACCAAAGTATGATAAAGATGGCCCTAACAAACAGTCTCCCAAAAACGAGTCCAAGCCGTAGGAAAATAAGGGTCACGGAAAGACAAAGAAGGACACCGGAAAATGGTGTGATTTCCACAAAATCCCTTGGCACAACACCGATGAATGTCCCTCAAAACATTCATTGGTGGTCGAGATCAAAGACAAGGAGCCAAACCTTGATTCAGAACCTGATTTTGAAAATACTGGTAAAGGACAGATCATTGACGCAGACCCCACTGCTATTGTCATGACCACAGTAATTCAACCAGAAGAATCAACAGATCCTGAAGAGGGGGAGCCATACAACATCAAGTGGCTTTGCCAAGGATGAGATCTTCGTGTCAACCAACAGTGTCGATTGTCATACGACATTGAGCCCTTCAAGGATGAGGTATTATGTGATGTTGCCCCACTGGATGTTTGTGATGTTCTCTTGGGCCAACCATATATGTGGAGATACCATGCTGTTTATGCGTCTCGACCCTACAGTGTCATTGTTTCACTAGGGTTTCATCTCTAAAAAATACCAGAGGTAGTTTCAACTATTGTTCTACCTAAACAGTGCCGCAATGTAGTATCTCATACTGCAAAATTCAACTTCTTCACAATCTGTTCAAAAGGGGAACAAAAGGAAACTGCAACCACTACAACCTTGCCCCAAGCACCTCCTATCCAACATAAGCAGGTTGAAAAGATTGTAGCAAAGCACAAAGTTTCCTTCTACACACCATCCTCTCGTGTAACTTGACTTGTTGAACAAACTCAACCTGAGCAACGCAACGTCTCCAGCAAGGCAAGCAACTCACCAAGATTCAGATTCAACAAACATTTTTTCGTCTCCCCCAGACACTCAATACAATGGAGACCATTTCTTCCTAAGGAGGGAGGATTGATCCAGGTGGATATCGATGGGTACCCACCTTTTCCAACCGGATCAAAACAATTTTTTGACAATTTTGGTAATTTACTATTTTTAGCAGTTTTTAATTTCTGGGGCCATTTTGACGCCCTAAATGATGTTTTTGGGAAAATGGGAATAAATATGGGAGGTCCTTCCATATTGCCTCCAAAATGAATCTCCTCGACGACAAATTTCCAACGGGATATCATGCGCCTAAAATGAAGATCGTATGCAAACGTTATGAACATGGGAAGTTGATGTACTAACTTACCCAAACGAGGCCCACATGACTTTTGGTGCTTCATCTCCTAGGGTTAGGTTTTGGATGTCTGGGATTTTTGGCATTCCTGTTTATTGTAAAAAAGGCCTTATGAGCCTCATTGTAATCATCTTCTTGCGAATGCGAGTAGCCATCACATCTCTTCTCAGAGATAAGCTGCCACCATTCTAACGAGTCTTTCACTCTGTATTTTTACAGTCTCTGTACATTTATTTCATTAATAGAAATCATGTATTACTTTATCTCTGTGTTTATGGTTGCATCTCTGATACATTTCTTTTATAATATTGGATATTCGCGATATCTCTGTGCATTTGTTTATTATATCTCCGCTCTCATTTCGTGCCGAAAATAATCCGGATCAAGTTACCACACACTTTGGAATAGTGTCGACTATTGATTCATTTGTTCCTTTGATCACCTCATGCCCTAAAAGTGAACTATGAATTTTTTCATTAGATGATCTTTTAAACTTATCTTGTAAATCAAATGATGTGTCTACAGTTACCACACATTTTTAAATAGTGTTGATTGTTGATTCATTCATTTCTTCTTTATTATTTTCCAATATCTTTTCATGTTCCTTGTCATCGATAGCTACATCTTTAAAATTTTCTTGATTGGTAAGAAATTCTATGATTTGCTCATCTCCTTCAAAACCTCTCCAGTTAGTGATTTTATTTGGGAGTGAGGGTTGATCAAGCAATTCAATTGAAAATGTAATTGCCTCGAAGTCTTATGGTGAAGCTAACCTAGAGGTAGAAGTAACTAGAGAATCAACCAATGCATTATCAATGCAAGGAATAATGAAGATGTTAGAGGCTTCGAAATTATCAATCAACCTTGATACCTCATGCTAATAATTTTTTAGGTGTAGGGAATTGCAGTGTATTGTGTTTTTAATTTGGCTTACAATGATCTCTGATTCCCCCCAAAATTATTTTTTTATGTTTTAAGTCTTTTATCTTTTTAAGGCCTTGTACAAGAGCTTCAGATTTTGCAGTATTATTCGTACAATCAAACTCTAACTTGAAGGAAATGAAACTTTGTTTACCTTGAAGATCAATTGTTGGACAACCTACTTAGGTTCCCTCTTGAAACTTACATCCATCAAAGAACAATGTCCAGATGTTAGGGACTACTACTAGATCAGTCTTATCTACTTGATTTACATTACATACATGATTTATGTTATGTACATCAGTTATTTTATAACATGTTCCGTGAAAAATGTTATCCTGTAATTTTGTTTCAGATTGTTGATTTTCAGGGACGGGGGAAGTTTTTTTCAATGAAATTGCGAAAGTATGAATCCAAAGAGGGTTTTCTTGTGAAATCACACTGTCCTCTCATTTAGCTTGACTTGTTGAACAACCTTATCCTCAACAAGTTCGTGAACAACTTCCACAAACTAAGCAGTGTGACGTCTCCAACAAGGCAAACAACTCACCAAGATTCAGATTCAACAAACGTTTTCTCCTCTCCCCCAGGCACTCAACGCAATGGAGACCATTGCTTCCTAAGGAGGGAGGATTTATCTAGGTGGATATCGATGGCCACCCACCTTTTGCAACTGGCTCAAAACAATTTTCTAGCAATTTTGGTAATTTACTATTTTTTGTAGTTTTTAACTTCTGGGGCCATTTTGAGGCCATAAACAATGTTTTTGGGAAAATGGAGAACAATATGGAAGTTTCATCCATATTTCCTCCAAAATGAATCTCCTCGACAATACCTTTCCAACGGGCTATCATCCGCCTAAAACGAAGATCGTATGCAAAAGTTACGACCCCAGGAACTTGATGTACTAACTTACCCAAACGGGTCCCACGTGACTTTTGGCGCTTCATCTCCTAGGGTTAGGTTTTTGGATGTCTAGGATTTTTGGCATTCCTGTTTATTTAAAAAAAGGCCTTCAGAGCCTCATTGTAATCATCTTCTTGCGAATGCGAGTAATTGTCCCATCTCTTCTCAAAGATAAGCTTCCACCATTCTAGTGAGTCTTTCACTCTGTATTTTTACAATCTCTGTACATTTATTTCATTAATATAAATCGTGTATTATTGTATCTCTGTGTTTATTGTTTCATCCCTAATACATTTCCTTTATATTATTGGATATCCGCAATATCTATGTGCATTTCTTTATTATATCTTCGCTCTCATTTCGTGCCGAAAGTAATCCAAATTAGTGGTGTCAGAGCAAGCTGCTCTTGATCGTTTGTTTCAGTGCATGTCTAGGACGAGGTCCGAGTATAGAAAGTTGGGTCTCGATCTTATCTCTCTTGAAGACAATCGCTCTCGCATGCCCAAGAAACCCTCCATGGCAGAAGAAAAGAAAAATGATGGAGTAGACGATCTTATCAATTTGTTGCTTGAGCAAGCTCTCATGTGACAGAGGGACAAAATGATGGAGAATTTTTCTCACATCCTTCAACACCTGCCAATAGCAACAGGTGCATCTTCATCAAACAACCATTTTGGAAGCACCTTTCCTTTTAAGGTACAGGTTAATTTTGATATTCCCGTATTTGATTGTCAGATAGATGCGGATGCCCTAGACAAATGGTTAAATTTGTGAGAAGGTTATTTCTCTACTCATAATTTTTACGACAGAGAAAAGATCTCCTTCACACTCCTTAAAGATCTCCCCCATGTCAAACATTGGTGGGAAACTTACTGGGAGCAAAGTTCCACAGAGGAGTCTGGAATATATGGGGCCGAGCCCACTTGGGATTTTTGTGGATGCGGTAAAGGAACAATGTTACCCTATTGGCAACTATCAGGATCAGTACATGAGATGGACCACACTGCGACAAGATAGGGGACAAGTAGTTGTGGAGTTCACCAATACCTTCCACACCTTGCACACCAATATGGGTATCAAAGACTCCAAATGACATTTGGTTCTGAAATACCTTGAGGCTCTACACAGATACATCCAAACTGAAATGGATTTTCTGGACATCTAATCACTCAGCGCTGCTTATCGATATGTTGTTAAAACCAATCAAGAATTTAAGTGCCAGAACAAACGAGAGTTTGGGTCTTCAAATTTGCAACAACCAAAGTATGATAAAGACGACCCTAACAAGTAGTCTCCTGAAAACCAGTGCAAGCTGCAGGAAAAGAAGGGTCACGAAAAGAAAAATAAGGACACCGGAAAATGGTGTGATTTCCACAAAATCCCCTAGCACAACACTGATGAATGTCACTAAAAAAAGTCATTGATGGCCGAGATCAAAGACAAGGAGCTGAACCCTGATTCAAAACCTGATTCTAAAAATACTGGTAAAGGAAAGATCATTGACGCAGATCCCACTGCTATTTTCGCGACTGCAACAATTCAACCAAAAGAACCAACAGATCCTAAAGTGGGGGAGCACCTTTTTCATTCACAAATGTGGGTGAAGGGGACCCCGCTGCATTTTATTGTTGATAGTGGAAGCCAAAATAGCCTCATCTTAGTAGAGGTCATCAAACAATTGGGATTGTCGACAACACCACACCCACAACCATACAACATCGGGTGGCTTCACCAAGGACAAGATCTTCATGTTAGCCAGTAGTGCCGATTGTCATACGAAATTCAACCCTTCAAGGATGAGGTATTATGTGATGTTTACCCACTGGATGTCTATGATGTTCTCTTGGGCCAACCATATATGTGGAGACACCATGCTGTTTATGAGTCGCGACCCTACAATGTCATTGTTTCTATAGGGGGTCATCTCTACAGAATACAAGAGGTAGTTCCAGATATTGTTCCACCTAAACAGTGCCGCAATGTAGTATCTCATACTGCAAAATTTAGCTTCTTCACAATCTGTTCAAAAGGGGAACAGAAGGAAACTGCAACCAAACTCACCCCAAGCACTTTCTATCCAACATAAGCAAGTTGAAAATATTGTAGCAAAGCGAAAATATTCCTTCTTCACACTGTCCACTCGTGTAGCTCGACTTGTTGAACAACCTCAGCCTCAACAGGTTCATGACAAACTTCCACAAACTGAGCAGCGTGACGTCTCTAGCAAGGCAAGTAGCTCACCAAGATTAAGATTCAGGGAACATTTTTTCCTCTCCCCTGGGCACTCAAAACAATGGAGACCATTGATTCCTAAGGAGGGAGGATTGATCTAGGTGGATATCGGTGGCCACCCACCTTTTCCAACTGGATCAAAACAATTTTCTGGCAATTTTGGTAATTTACTTTTTTTAGCAGTTTTTAACTTCCAGGTCCATTTGGAGGCCCTAAACGATGTTTTTGGGAAAACAGGGAGCAAATGAATCTCCTCGACGATACCTTTTCAACGGGATATCATGCCCCTAAAACGGAGTTAGGGACTTCTTCACTTGGCTTTAGGGGATTATTATTTTGGTTTTAGGGGCTTCTTCAAGGATATTTCAAGGCTCCATTTGTGTAAAACTCAAAGTGGGCATGTGGAAACAACCACATGTTATCTCATCCCGTGAGGGCCATGCTTAAAAGCTATACCATAAGGGGACCACTTTGGATTTATATACACTTATGTCAAGGCTCCTTCGAGGATATTCAATGATTATTCAAGTGGACACATCATCATCACTTTTATAGGATTCTGGTCTTTTCTTTAGGGATTATTCTAATGTTGACATCAATGACAACCAATTTTACAACATAATGAACTTGAATTTCATGTTGTGTGTTATTTTTCGCATTAGATTTAGTATCATAAATTTTTATTGGGTCATTTTAGCAATGACGTGACCCAACTGAGGGTGATGGGTATGTTATAGAGTGGTATCATAGATTTTGGTTCAACAATGATATCGTATGGACCAAGAACTAGTGCAAATTTGGGAAAATTCGTTATTACAAACTTTGGTCTGAGAAAATTTAGGGAAGATAGTGTTAGAAAAAAAGAGGACTGCAAAGCAATAAATAAAACAAATGCGGAAATAAAACAGAGAATATACACAATAAAATAGAGACACATATATATACATGGTTCAACCAGTGTGTTTTACGTCCACCAGAGAAATTGCCAGGTCCTTCCTTTATTATTATCTGACAAATGAAGGGATATAACCTACAACACACCCGCTATAACTTCCTCTTATTTATTTCACAATCTCCTCTCTTAGAATACAATATTCACAATGATACATAAACAACATACATTTCCCTGATAAAAGAGGCCTGCCTTCTAGGGAAAAAAACCCTAACATAACTTTTGTTGGATTACTGAGAGAGGGGGTGAATCAGTAATAACGTAATTATAATCCTTTTTCTTCAAATGTTATATCAATGTAGAATTATTATCCAATAATGAGAAGTAAGAAATAAACAATCACACACATACACAGTACACCAGTGTTTTACGTGGAAACCCAAATCAAGAGAAAACAACATAATGTTTTTTATTATATGTCTTGAAGAATTACAT
>CBVK0100852239.1:0-10599 GCA_900067695.1 Picea abies | reverse complement strand
GGCCTCTTTTGAATGTGAAAAGGGGCTCTTTAGGGCACCCTTAGATCTTTGACCAGCCCCCCCACGCGGATTGAGCTCGGATTTGATGTCCAATCGACTTGGGAGCTGATCCAATAGTGGTTGGGAGGCCGACCAGTTTCATAAATGTGCTGTTTAGCAGGCGCGCGGGTTTTTCACCCAACAGCCGTGCATCAGGTGCGCCTTATACATTGCTGTTACGCACGTGCACGTGTGAAACCATGTTCTGTAAAGCGCTTTTGAATTTTTGATCATTTGTATAGTTTTTAGACCCTTTGCTGTGATGTGGAATTAATCCTGTGCCACGAATGACTCCAGTTCTGTGTTAATGATGCGGAGTTCTTGTCGCCCTGTGCGGACGAAATTTCAGTGATAACAGCATGAACACAAACTTCATCTAGATTTGAAAGATTAAACATGAGTATTGTATGTCTCAAATAACTATGTAAAGCTCTAATGTATTTGAATAAAGTTTCTTGAGAAGACAAATCTTCTCCCAAAACCAAATCTCTTCTCCTAAATTCTTGAGTAAAGATTTGCACATTTTTTCCTTTAGCTTGTCTAAATTTTTTCCAATCCATAGTAGCGTTTTTCATATATGCCAATGGGTAAAATTGTCTTTTAATTGCAACAATAAAATCATTCCAAGAGGTTAAAATTTTACCATGTTTCTTCATGTCCTCCTGAGTCTCGGATTCCCACCAAATGAGTGTTGCACTATCCAATCTTAAAGAAGCAAGCTAAATCTTAGTTTCATCATCTTGAATTTTTTGTATCCTACAATACACCTCAATCTGACGAATCCAATTATCTAATTTCTCGGCATTTACCTCTCCATTATATATTGGCAATTCGAATTTAATATCAAGCTTTAAAAAAGGAATTTGTGAAGGAGTTTTACCATGTCCTTTTGGAGAATTTGGAAGAGGTCTTGAACTAGGAGAAGAAGAAGAAGAAGAAGAAGATGGAGGTGAGGATGGTGGAGAAGCACCATTCCTTCCATTTCCATTTGGAGTTTTATCACCACTGTCTCCCTTGTGCTTTGAAGGGTTGGAGCCTTCACCTTGAAACCTTGTATTCCTTTCCATCAAGATTTTCATCATTTCTGTCATTTCCATGACAGCCTTTCTGAGATATTCATCTTCTATAGGAATATGTTCATGACTCTCTTCATGAGCCATACTTGGTGAATGCCTCCTTGAAACTTGCGGTGATGATATAATCTTCCTTCTTGAAGGAAGAGAACTTGGCTCTACAAGTTGACCTTCTCCTCTTGTGAGTTTCAACCTTGTGAGCATCAGAAAACAAAACACTTGCAAATAATCAAGTCTTCAAAAACCTATGCTCTGATACCAACTTGATCTAAAAATGAAGAAGACTTGTATTCTTGAAAATATTTGCAAGTTAAATTTTATGTGTTAAAATGAAAATGGATCAATTTGCAACACAAATTTTATGGAAAATTACTCATTCAAGATGCATATAAACAGCAGCAATAAACATTGAATAGAATACACATAACACAGCAAATGATAAAGGAGTTCACCCCTCTCTTGGGCTACATCTCCTGGTCCAGATTCCAATGGATCTTTTGTATTATTTTCTCAAAGTGCTCAAAAATGTGCTTTAAAATGCTCAAAATTCCAAATAGATAGCTCCAATGTCTTCAGAATGTCCAAAAACCCCTAGCTAGGCTTTTTCGGCACCTCGTTTGGCCAAAAATTGAAGAAGATAGGCTTCCTGGAAGTTCCCCTTCAAACTTGTTGTCTCTGGATCGCCAAAATGCACCCTTGTTGCCTAAACCTAGCCCCCACACATTTTTATGCATTAAAACCCAACACCAGGTGCAACTGCACAAACCATGCAAACTGTAGGACGGTTATGGGCACGCCTAGCCCCTAACCACCAAGGCTATGGTCATGTGGCCCATGTGACCATGCACAAAATGCAAATCAGGCTCCGTTTCAAAGGTGAATAGGTAATGGAAATTTGGCAAGCGTTATAACCATTCAAACCAAATACAAATCCACACGCATACGGTGTAACATATGGTCATATGTTAAAGTTATATATGACTGGGGGCTGGGGCTAAGCCCCATCCCGAACCCCTGCCAACCACACAACAACTCTAACTTAAATTTATATTAAACCATATATATAATAATGAATACAATGGGGCACATTGGTAGCATAGACTTTGCAAAGGCTATACATGTGGGTGGAAGTCACGGGGTCGAATCCGGTGGACTCCAAATAAATTTAATACAAGCAACCAATAACAGGGTGCCACATGGCACCATACGGGCCACGTGGCACCATACAACCAACCAAAAACTTCCATGTGTCACAATATCATTCATCCACATCTACCAACTATCTGCCACTCAGCCCTACCATGTGTTGTATGGACTGCGACGTCAGCATCCGTATGGACTATACAGTCAACATCCCTTTTTTTGCCTGTTAGTTGTTTTGAACAGAACGTGATATCTCTCGCTCCCGATGTTCGTTTGAACCCAAACAAGTTGCATTGGGTTCGTAACAATGATACCTACGCTCCTATTTGATTTGAAGCGATTCTAAGAACTTTGAATTTTTGACCAAAATTTGATCCCCTGGATCAATACGGTTCTGGTAAGCACCATAGACCTGTCCAGGATTGTAAGACCCCCCTCTGGGTTGATTCATTAAAGGTTGGTTGGGCATCATTCTAGTAGGAATGTTCTAATGGGGGTTATAAAATTTTCCCCTAGCCGAATTGGATCTGGGTTGGGGGTTTCCCAAAGCATGAAACTGACCTTCTTCAAGTGTGAATTTGGAGGATAGAGGTGTATTCGTCATGGAAAAAATGTTGTTTGGAATATACACTGAGGAGGTAGGGGTATAGGATAGAAATTGAGTAGAAACTTGTCCACCAGGTTGGTTGTTCCACCCAGAAGAAAGAGGATTAGACTCAGGTTTAAAATCAGGAATGCCTCCCATATTAGGAGTCGTTTGAGGGATTTGAGAACCACCAAACAAAAATGGAGTGTAAGGATGTGTAGTTCCCCCAATCCCAATGCTAGAATTAGGTCCAACAACTAGGATGGTGTTCAAAAATTGTGAAGTAAAGTTTGACATACTATAGGAAAAAGGACTATAGGCCATAGGGATGGACTAAACATTATAGCCCGGTGATTGACCAAGAGACCCGAATGGGTTCGAGGCAAGAGATTGAGCATTCACTATAGGCTGAGCCATAGTAATGATAGGTTCCTCCAACACTAGAACCATTGTGGTTGCAGGAGTCTAAGGGGTTCCATTAACTATAGTGGGTGTGGGAGTCGAAGGCCTCCCAATGTTCTAAAGACTAGGTCTAGTACTCATCCTCATAGAATAACAAGTCTGAACAGTGGAGATGTGTGTACCACATCTAATGACTCTATGCTTTTTAGAAGGAAAAGACTCAAAATCCTATGGTAATTGTAACAAGAGACAGGACTGGCGGGGACTCTAGTCTGACTGCACAATGACTTGAGACTCTAAAGACAAAAAAACATAAATCCTAAGGCCAACTAGTAATCAAAGATCACACCAAAATTCAAACGGCCAATATGCACACAAACAGGGTAAAGTGGTTGAAAGTGGCCGCCCTCCCTAAATAAGGTATGTCTCTCCCAAGAGGGGCCTGAGACTCCCTGCTAAATATCATAGGTAACATAATCAATTATAAGTTCCCTCATGGGCTTACCAACCAGTCAGTCAAATCCCCCCATAGAGGTAATCCTCCATAAAGGTTGTTTGTTGTCTGTCCCTTATCTGACCTAGGGTACCTGCAGAATAAACCCTGCAAGTAACCTATGTGGCACCTAAGTTAAGAAACTAAGAAACCAATGTATAACCGATGCACAAGTGATCATTCGTAAGTCAGGTCCACTGTATGGGTAGGGTATAAAAACCTGAAACCTTGAAAGTACAGCCTCTCACGGAGGTAAAGGTACTATAAATATCCCGAGGTACGAATAGATTCCCAGAAATATCTCTGACGCTAAGAAGGTATCAGGGGGATATCACTTCAACCAACCTCCTGCAACCTCATGATTAAATCCGATGTGAGCAGAGCCTCCTGATATTACCAATTATACAATGGATTTCTCCACTCCCTTTGTTAGACACATATGTTGATTTAATTTCCTTAGATAAGTTTACTCACAAAATTTTATTCCAAGGCACTAAATCCTAAGCTAGTTTGTGCCCCCTAGAAAATAAAATCATGACTAATCAATTTTAAATTATAGCGTTAATTTTAATGGTCATGATTACTCAAAAAGGTATGGTAGTAAAACTCATGATGTTATGACTCAACAAGAAAAGTAAATATCAATGTAATGCAAAGTCCTAACTTCAATTTTCAATGAATGATATGCTTCGAATAACAAATGAAATTTTCAATTTCAACTCTGCAATTCAGAAGTAAAAATGCAATCTTTCTTTACATGTACTAAGCTAATGAAAAAGGACTCAAAAGATCAAAAAATTCCAAGCAATGCAAAATGCCTAATATTGTTTTATTTTCAATACAAGATAAATGAAAATGCATGGACTGAACAACAAATTGATATATAAAACTCTAATGTGTATTAGAAAGATATAACTCAAGAAAAATACCAAGGAGTGAAAAACCCATCCCAATGTACAAGGACAATCAAAATGAAAAGGTGATGAGGAAGACTTCGCCCAAAAAATTCAACCCCAAATAGGTTTCTTGTCATCCCACAGGCACTTAACAGTCACTAGAGAGACCCAAGAAGACTTAGCAAACATCAAATCCCACCCATCAACCACCAAACCCAGCAAACAAGAAAATAAGGCTGATGTATGCGACTGTTCAAGGAAACAGAGCATATGTACACAGCTTGCAGAGGGACAACCTACTATATATGCGATTGTGAAGCCAAAAACTGCATATATGTTTCAAAAACAAAGCCAAGCAAGGGAGAAATTTGAAAAAAATCAGACCCAGAGTGAACAGAGGCTGTCAAGTAATGATATGACAAGAAACATAATGGGAACAAGAGCAATCTAAGGAGAAAAGTACTCTAAACCCTAAGAAATAAGATTCAATCCCTAATATGGTCACCAATTATGTTACGAGAAAAATCTTTCTATGGATAGGGTAAAACACAACATACATAAATGACTACATAAATCAAATCTATTCTCAAGTATGTTATGTAGAAAAATATGCTAGAAATACAAGATAAAAGGCCTACCTCGTCAATACATTTGATGAAGTCCACCGCTGAGAACTTGACCCAAAGCAATATACCTGCAACTAGTCCTCAAAAACCAAGCAAAGCAAGCATATGGTGATGATAAATGATGTTATCACATTCAATAGCATAATCCAATAAACATGACAAATACTCCCATGGAATAATAATTCAAATATTTGCAAGATATCAATTGGATGGGAAAATAGTATTTCTAATAATATATGATCAACATAAATGAAAATGTTACAGACTTTTGTGTCGACACAGTTCGGAACCGAGAAACTAAGTTCCTTCCAACTGGGCCTCCACCACTTTAATCCTCCACCAAAGGCAAGATCATATAAGAGAAACAATGAGGTTCTCAATCAATAAGGGAAGAGCTTGGGGGATGAACATTGTGTTCATACTTAAAGGATAAAGGGATGCAGACTCAATATGAAGTAAATAATTCTCCAGAGTAACTTTTCTCTCAAAGTTGAATTCTTTCTCCTCTTTTCCATAGCTCGCAAATGACCCATTTATAGCCTTCAAATGGAACTGAAGGTATGAGTCAGAATGTTTCCAATATATGGAAAGCCAAGGATCATAAATCTCCTGTCGTGACATGGAAACCTAACAATAATTTTCATTTTTGGGCACAAATCCCAATGTACACGGGTTGTAGTAATGCAGCATGCATATACGCATGATATATAGTAGGCAAGATGCGTACATGTGGAAAAGTATGTATTTTTATCTCTTGGATTTTATAAACAGGGATGATAAGTCTACATAGGGAAATGGAAAAAGGCCTTATGTGAAATATTGCATAGGGTGAGGCAAATCTTTCTATAACAGTAAGGGAACTAGCAAGTTTACCATATACGAATAGATCCCCAAAAATATATCTAAAGATAAGAAGGTATCAGGGGGATATCCTTTCAACCAACCTCACGCAACCTCGTGCTTAAATCCGATGTAAGCGAAGCCTCCTGATATTACCGATTATACAATGGATTTCTCCACTCCCTTAGTCAGACACATATGTTGATTTAATAACCTTGGAGAAGTTTACTCACAAAATCCTATTCCAAGGCCCTAAAGCCTAAGTAAAACACCCAACCCAAGATGCAAGGAAAATCAAATGAAAAACATGATGAGAAAGGCACCGCCCAAAAATTCAACCAAAGAAAGGTTTCTTGTCATTCCACAAACACTTAACAGTCACCACAGAGACCCAAGAAGACTCAACAATCATCAAAACCTACCCAACAACCATCAAACCCAGAAAACAAGCAATAAAGGGTGATGTACGTGACTGTTCCAGGGAAAAGCACATATCTTCGCATATTGCAGAACAACAACACGCATATGTACGTGACTGCCAACCAAAAAACTGTGTATATGTGTCAAAACATAGCCAGGATAAGGAGACGTCTAAGAAACTCAATCTCAGAGTGAACAAAGGCTGTCAAGCAATCATACAACGAGAAATTCAATATAAACAAGAGCAATCTAAGGAGAAAAACACTCCAAACCCCCAAAAATAAGATTCTATCCCCAGTATGGTCTCCAATTATGTTACGAGGGAAATCTCTTTATGGCTAGGGGTAAACCACAACAGAAGGAAATGACTACATAAATCAACTCTAATCTCAAGTATTTTATATAAACAAATATGCTAGCAAGACAAGATAATAGGTCTACCTCATCCAGATGTTCACTGAAGTCCACCGTTGAGCACTTGACCCAAAGAAATACACTTGTAACTAGTCCTCAACAACCAAGAAATGCAAGCACATGGTGATAACATATAATTATAGCAAATTCAATAGCATAATCGATCAACATTCATAACAAATACCCCCATGGAATAACAATTCAAATATCCATAAGATATTAATTGGACAAGAAAATAGTATTTATATTAGAATGTAACCAGCAGAAGTGAATGAATTACAAACTTCTGTGTTGGCACAGTTCAGAACTGAGAAACTAAGTTTCTTCCAGCTGGGCCTTCACCAAAGGAAAGCTCATATAAGAGAGACAATGAGGTTCTCAATCAATAAGGGATGAACTTGAAGGATGAACAATGTGTTCAGACTTAAAGGACAAAGGGATGCAGACTCAATGTGAAGTGAATAATTTCTCCATAGTAACTTTGCTCTCAAATTTGAATTCTTCTCCTCTTTTCCATAGCTCATATTTAGCCCATTTATAGCCTTCAAGTAGAACTAAAGTGTCGAGTCTAAACGTTTCCAGTATATGGAAGGCCAAGGATCATAGATCTCATGATGTGACATGGAAACCCGACACCATTTTTTAATTTTGGCCACAAATCCTAATGTACATGGGTTGTAGTGGTGCAACATGCATATATGCATGTTGTAATATAGGCAGAGTGCATATATGTGGAAAAATCATGTTTTTAGCTTTGGGATTTTCAAAAAGGGACTTCAAGTCTGCATAGGGAAATGGAAAAAGGCCTTCTGTGCAAGATTGCATAGGGTGAGGAAAATATTGTTATAACAGGAGGATTAAGTAGAGGTTTTGGGATGGAAATATGGGCTTAAAATTGATAGGTACCTTGGTGATCAAGACAAATAGGGGAATTCAATGGGATAGGTCTCAAATAAGGGCATCCTAGAAAGGGTTGGGTCCGCTAAAAAATGACTTAAAAATGAAGGGTACCACTGGGATCAGAATGAAAATAGGAATTCAATGGACCAAGTCTCAAATAAGGGTGTAGCCTGGCCCCAGATTTTTTCTTTTACTTTTGCAGATTCATACTCCGATTTGAATAATATTTTAGTGATGAAATGGCCAAATGCTTAACAAGAAGAAATATATAGGAATTTCACAACCAAAATGTAGGAGACAATTGCACGGTAATAAATCTTGTCTATTATGTTTATGTTTTCGTTCCAAGGGTTAGGGTATTCAAGGTTTCTACAAACAAGGGTTTTCCCTATTCTATAGCTCTCTGATATACATGCGGGGTCCAACAGTAGTACTCGGCCCAATATCTCATGGAACCAACTAAGGAGGCTAGATCATGCCCTTAGCCATACTACCTGAATACCCAGAGTATCTTCCTGAGTGTTGTTCTTGGTGGAACTATAGCAGTCAGGATACCAATTAGTTTATCTATGGAGGGTTTCAAGATATTTAGGCTAATCCATATACAAGGTTTGCCTAATGCACTACCACTCGAAGGGGTACCAACAAGGGTTACAAGGGTGGCCAACAATGTGAACTTAATTACCACTTGTAGTTCTTGTGTGTATGAATCCCCGATCTTAGGTTTATGTGTGGAATGACATATCTCTATAGCTTAAATATGTCGGAATATGACTCTACCTTGAAAACAATCTACCCCACAAGTTCTACCCAGGAAGGAACTCTAATACCACTTGCAATATACTAGATTAATAATAATATGCAGAACAAAAATATTTTAGCAAGAAGTACAAGAACAACAATATTATAGATATAGCAATACCAGAATAACACCAGAAAGAGCACTTTTATTAGAGATATAAATGTCCAATTTCCTCTTCGAGGGGGAAACCTCTAGTAGAGAATAATTATATTACAATAATCTCTAAGACAAAATATCCAATACATCCTACTCTTATTTATACTAATTCTACCTTCTAAGGAAACTTCTAGAGGAAGATCTTTCCAGAAGTGAAAGATTCTATTAGGTATACTTACATTGAATTATTCTCCTTTATTTATCAGGCTTTATTAACTAACTAAATAATTAATGACCCATGAAGAGGGGTTAGGATTGAATCCTAACAATGTCCTTGATGCACTGCACTATGATGATATACATGTACAAAATTTACATCACAATACTAGAAAAAATAAAATTTTGTAAGTTCACAACTCCAACAACATTTCCAACCATAATCTCCAATTCCTCCCAACCTCTTGACCCAAGAAATGTACCCCCTTCACTATTTTCATTCCATCAATATGTATCATTCTTTTATTAGGGCTCCCAGTGCAAGTTGGCTAGGAAAACTCTAAGATATGGTTTGAGAATTATAGTTTCCCAAAATGGAGTCTTGCATTCTTATATTTTGTTTTCTTCAAAATTATCAAAACATTGTGGGTACTCATATTCCATGGTTTAATCGTGCTCCCATATAGCATCTTCAAGACCATAGAAATTCCATTAGACATTTATTAGGTCGATAAATTTGTTCCTGATGTTGGGTAGTTGGTTTAGATTGATGGAAAATTGGTTTGCATAGTTGGTTTTCATTTATGTCAACCATTGGAGAGTGATATTGTAGATTGATTTCAACCCTTAGATATTGATGCAACCATTGAGTACATCTAGTAGCACATTCTGATAACCCCATAAGGGTGGTTAAGGAACCTAAGTTTGTTTGAGGAATGATCTAATGAAGATCGGTGAATTTTCAGGTGAGACTATTCTAGATGGATAGTGCATGTCGCACCATTTCCAGTGATATGTGGTATGTTACATAACTCCTCACGGTTAGGGATTTATCGATTTATGAATTTGGAGAACCCTTTAGAGTAATCTAGAATCCCCTAGAAGGTCAATGTTAAGAACCAAACACTGAATACAAAATCAACACAATAGATATACAAGAACAATATGCAAAATCTCCTTTATTATTACCAAACCCTTGAGGTAGGGCAACACCATGAAATGGATCCTATTATGGAAGGGATCCTCTCATGTTCACTTTCTTCTTCGAGGGGGAATCCTCATATTGAGCTACCGCTCCAAATACAATATTTCTCTTTATATCCCATTACATTTCTTGAACCCCTTTATATAGTTCTACCATCACCTAAGAACATTCTAGAGGAGGAATCTTCAAGAAGTAGAACCTTCTAAGAAGTCCTCTTACATTTATTGTATCTAATTACCCATTTATTATATCTAACTACCATAGTGGGATTTATTTAATAATATAGTGGACCTAGTCCACCTTACATTGAATGACCTCCACTATTATCACTATGGGCCCTCTAGGCCCCCCCACTACCTCTCTAGCTACCTTACATTCCATCCCCCTTATGAAAGCGTTGTCCTTAACGCTTGATCCACAACCATATACCAGGGTCCCATGGATAAGTGTGGACCATAGTGATGAAGTAGACTAGAGAATTGTTGGAATATTTGTTGTTGTCATTGATGTCAACCCTAGTCATGAGTTTTGGACTGTAAGATTGATAATGGTATTTGGACATGAAGGACAATGCACATGTAGATACAACACCCATGGATGGATAGTATACATCATGTTGTTTCTAGTAGTATGTGGCATGTCACGTGGATCCTCATGGTTGAGGAGAA
>CBVK0100852238.1:0-10600 GCA_900067695.1 Picea abies | reverse complement strand
GAAAGAGTAGTATTCTATCACGGTTTGTTCCAGATCCAGGTGGATCTGGGCAGATTGGTCTGTGTCCGCACTCACGAATTTATCCTTAAACACACCCCGTTGTCTGTCATTCATTCGAAGCTTTCTAGTCTTTACTTGGGGATCAGGCCAGCAGCTTGTGTGAACCCTTGCCTCGTCAAGGTAGTAATACTCAATGCCCTCCCTTTCGGTGTAAAGATAGAAATAGTCCGAATGGAGTCTCGATCTATGTCTTTTCATGATATTAAAAGGTCTGAAGAAGAAGAAGCCAGTACTTTTGGACAAGATGGTCTAGCCTCCATGTTTTCCCTCAGCCATTCTCAGACTATAAATGAAGCCAACATGGAAATTGTCGAGGAAAACCCTCAAGTTGCCTGGAAACTGCCAACCATCAATCCTTCTCAAGTCTATAAAGACTTAAATATGTTCCATCTCCATGCCATTACTAGAATTTTTGTTAAAGAATCTGTCAGCACGATACAACAAAATAGCAATGAAGTCCAAACTATCTCCTTGCTTGATCCCAAGGAAATCCAAAAAGAAGCTAAAAAACATGGGACTAAGTTTGTACACTTTGGATGCATCCGCATAGGTATAAATGCCCTTGTTCATAAAGGAATTAATGCATATGTTTTGTGCATAATTAGAGATCTTACCCATGATAAGTTTACAGACTCTATCAGTGGCGGAATTGTTGCACCCTTATCAAATGGTCCTGTATATTTTGATTGTTACCCAAACTTTGTTGTTTCTGCTTTTGACGAGACCCTTGGAGATATTCTTAAACTACAAATTCTAACAACAGGGTTTCATATGAAAGCTAAAAGAAGAAATATTTCCATCCTAGCTAAAGGGTGTTTTAGATACACTAACACCATGTATCATGTTGTACTCCATGCTCCTAGTAAAGATTCTATGGTTAGTACTCTAGTACTTACTGATGCCCTTAACCAAAAGGTTGAACATAGTACAATTCGTTGGGAAGACCTTTCATTCCCTACAGACTGGGTAATAGACACTCCAAAAATTCCCATACAAAGGTCTATTACCTCAGCACAAATCAAAGAAACTGATGAAGCTGTAGTTTTATCCTTCCCTCAAAGACAATTTTCTCATAGTTCATCTTGGCCTAAACCAATTAGACCTCCCCCTCCTATTCCTCAATACTGTGTACATATGTCTTTAAGAAATCTAGCCAGACAAATGGGTGAAGTCCCCTTTTCTGTCAAATGTCCTGACTGTGATGAATTAGTTAGCCTATCTACCTTAAATGCTTCCATATCTAATTCTAGCCTTGAATTCCAGCATGATCATCATAACCCCCGAAATAATATACCACCACCAACATCTACTACTAAATATGTCTGTCCTCATCCTCAGTGTTCAGATATTCCATTTCCTCATGACTCTCATGTTCTTTGCCTCTTTACCAAAGAACCTCCCACCATTGAGGAAAGAATGAAGGCTCATGTCCCCAAAGATATCATAAAGCCTTCTTCATCTGAAATCAAAAAATTTCTAAAGATTGCTAAAGGATGCAGAAGAGGTACTGTTTCAGAAGCCTGGATGAAAAATATGTTAAATTGGGATTTGCATACAAATCCTAAAGCTAAGGAATTTTCAGTATCTGTTTCCAACGAAAGAAAATTGGAGTTGGCCAAAGCTTGGAAAACATTTATGGACAGAACATCCATGTATATATATTTTTATGAATGGAATGATTCAAGAAGGGTCCAACACCCTCATCTCTCTCCAACCAAATCCAGATTGATTTCTTGTCCAGTAACAACAATTTCTTTATCAGAACTAGGACATGAAATCCAAAAGATCAAAAAGGCCAAAACTGAAGTTGAAAACAAACAGTCTGAGCAGAAATGTAAGTTCCAACACCAGCAATATCACATACTCATTGAGCTAAAAATCCAAGATTTGAATTTCAGACTAAAAACCTTGATTGATACAGGATCTGATCTGAACTTGCTGAATCAGCATGTAATTCCTGTCTCATTATGGGAAAGAACTGAGCTCACAGTCACTGGTCTTGGAAATGTCTTGAACAATATTTCTTTCTACATTCCAAAAGCTACCCTTTGCTTTTAGAGCCACTGCCTAGACTTAAAATTCTTTTTAGCAGAAATACCTATTGCCTGTATATTAGGAACTCCCTTTCTAGCAGCAGTTTCCCCCCATGGCTCTACAAAAATCTCTCCTCATCAAGAAGGATATTTTATAACCATTGGAGAAGGAAAACTCATTAAGCTTCCTTTTATTTCTAGACCCAAATGTACAGATTCTGTAGAAATAAATATTTTGAAGCAATCCAGAATTCATGAGCTTAAGCAGCTCAGATCAGTACTCAGGATTGAAGAACAGTTACAAAATCCCAGTCTTCAAGACAGAATTAATATCCTGAAAAATCTTTTCTCTGATACAGTATGTTCTGAAAATCCTACTGCTTTCTGGAAGCAGAAGAAGCATGTCGTCTATTTACCCTATAAAGAAGACTATATTGGCACTCCTTGCAAAAGTCGAGCAATTCCAATGAATGTTGAATACCAAAACCTATGTGCCAATGAAACTCAGAACCTGTTAGAAAGAGGATTAATCAGAAAATCCACAAGTCCATGGAATTGCTATGGATTTTATGTAAATAAGCATTCAGAACAGGTTAGAGGGGTTCCCAGACTGGTTGTGAATTATAAACCCCTTAATAAAGTGTTAGCTGATGACACTTATCCAATTCCCAACAAAAGCAATCTAGTCACCAGAATAGCTGGAGCAAAAATATTTTCTAAGTTTGATCTGAAATCAGGGTTCTGGCAGGTAGCTATCCATGAAAAGGATAAGTTCAAAACAGCTTTCAATGTCCCGGCAGGACATTATGAATGGAACATTATGCCTTTTGGTTTAAAGAATGCTCCTTCAAAGTTCCAAAGAGT
Source organism: Picea abies (assembly GCA_900067695.1). Taxonomy (NCBI): domain Eukaryota; kingdom Viridiplantae; phylum Streptophyta; class Pinopsida; order Pinales; family Pinaceae; genus Picea; species Picea abies. The sequence continues at coordinate 7,643 of CBVK0100852238.1, read as the reverse complement.
CATGGATGAGGCTTTAAAGCCTTACTTTGATTGGTTGATAGTATATATAGATGATATTCTGGTATTCTCTTCCTCTGTTGAACAACATTTTAAACATCTTCGAAAGTTCCTGCATGCCATTCAGCAAGTCGGTCTTGTTCTGTCCAAAAAGAAAATGGAGTTATTTCAGACAGAGATTAAGTTTCTTGGCCATATTATTTCTAATGGTCAAATTATATTACAATCCCATGCTATTGAGTTTGCTGATAAATTTCCTGATAAGATTATTGATAAAACTCAGTTACAGAGGTTTTTAGGCAGTTTAAATTATGTTAGCCATTTCTATAAAAACTGTGCCAAGGACAAAAAGTTACTGAATGAGAGATTGAAAAACAATCCAGTCCCCTGGACAGAAGCACACACACAGGCCGTCAGGAACATTAAAGCCAAGGTTAAGCACTTGTCCATCCTGCATGTTTCTAATGACAATCTGTTAAAGATTGTTGAAAGTGATGCAAGTAATATCGGCTGGGGAGCCATACTCAAACAAAGAAATCAGAAACAAGAAGAATAAGTTATACAATTTGCCTCTGGGCTTTGGCAACATGCAGAGCAGAATTATTCTACTCTAGAAAAAGAAATCAAAACAGCTTTGAATGCCATATATAAATTTGAACTTTATCTGATCTACAAAAAGTTGATTCTAAGAACAGATGTTGCTGGCATGGATCAAGTCCTACACAAGGAATTAAAAAAATCTGGGGACCATAAATTTGCCAGATGGCAAGCCTTGTTTAATAATTTTGATTTTTCTATTGAGCATATTAAAGGTTCTTCAAATTCTCTAGCCGATTTCTTAAGCAGAGAAAATCTTCAGGTTGTGCATCAAAGCTTAATCATTTCTGTTCAATTAAGAGGAGAAAATGAGCATATTGAAAATATCCCTGACAGAATGCCTTGGGATGAGTATCGCCAAAACTGGATCCCAAGATGGGGCCTAAGGAGCACTAATATTATTGCTCCCACTTCACAAGTTCCATATTCTGCCTTAGTTCCTGAAGTACGGCGCCAAGGTAATCCTAATCTTCTAGCTCCTATTATATCCCAGGCATATAGACAAGGTAATGAAGCTTCTCAGAATTTGACAGAATTGTTTTGTGATATAGATCTGATTTGGCAAATTGAATCTGAAGAAAGACATCAGAAATATTTCTGTCTAAATAGACCTCGGACACTGCATCAATGGCCTGATCAAAATGGTGATATAATTTTTCCTGGAACATGTTATAACTATCATGCATATACAGAACTCTAGTGGAAGTTCCTCTATCAAGAAGATATTTGTTTTTTATTAAAGTTCGGATGTGTAAATTCTTCAACCAGAGGAAATCCTCCTCCATGGCTTCAACGCTGGTGGAACGACTTTGGCATGAACAAAGAAGAAACAGATCCCAATATTATATCCCTATTCACTCCTCTTCATTATGTAAGGGATCTAAATTATCAAGGACCAAATGATGCTGAAATATTCCAACTCTATTTGATGAATCATTTCCAGTGGGCTGTTCGAATCAAGACTGTGCTACAAAGGACAAATGGCATACTGTATTCTGTGCGAAAAATATATACTAAAGCTTGGGATTCCCTATACTATCCTGCTAAATTTTCCAGTCATATTGAAAATGACTAAATTCATCTCAAGTCTAGATGGTGGACAGTGGTGCCATCCGTTTTCAGTGGGTTGTCGACATCAACTCCACAGTGTAAATAGATAAGTAGTCTTGTGTCATAAGTCATCATGAAAACTCGGAGCACTTCTCCGACTTTTGGTGTGGTTTGACCCACATTTTCATGATAACTCCAGTCTATCACTATGTATGATTGTCCTAAATGGGAATCTTGCATGACAACCCATGTGGACCCTTTTGCTTTCAGTACTTTTGTTTGGGAATCTTGCATGACACCCCAACAAAGATTTTAAGTACAATAAAGATGTCGGATCGGAAAAATATTCTTGCATGAACTAATCTTCCGTATCCATAAAGTAAAATAAGTGGCCAACATGTAGGCCCAAGAGTCAAGTCAGTTTTGATGCATAATGAGTACCCTTCCACTCAAATTTCTTATATAAGGAAGGCAAGGGGCTCATTTGTGGCATCGCAGTTTGGAGTCTGAGTCTTTCTAGCTTCCCTCTCTTTGAAGCTCAAGTCTTTCTGTGTTTAGGTTGTTGTGATAAGCCTGCATGATTCTGGCTCGGCCAGCACGAACCTAAAGTGGCAGCAACATATAGTCGAGTCTGTCTGTGTGATCGAGTCTGAGTGTCTGTTATCAATGCATCCTGCACATACTCTGTAATACCCGTGGTAGCCATTCGGCTCTTTAATATAAAATCTTCCGCAAATTTCTGTTGTCTCTATATTTTCTGTGCAAATGACTATGGACTTAGCATGTTGATGTTATTTGAGTCCGCTAATTGCCCGCTCCTGTGAGTAAGATTGACCAGAGGGTGGATATAGAAGCTGCAGTGAACGCTGGTAGTAAGTCCCGCAAGGCAGGTGGCTGCTAGGGCAGTGGTAGGCATAAAGGCGAGTCTGGAGATCCATTAGCTCAGCTTCAAATAACACTGGTTCGTGAAGGGAACGTCCTGATGGAGTTCGGGATGAGTGGTTTTATGGTGGGTGTCTAGCTGATGGAGTTCGGGATGAGTGGTTTTATGGTGGGTGTCTAGCATCAACGCGCACAAAAGATACAGTCTCAGCAAGCTTCATTCTCTTCCAGAGGAAGCCCCTGCTTACAAATGGGGCAACCTGTGTGAACCCTTGCTCAGTCAAGGAAGTAATACTCAACGTCCTCCCTTTCGATGTAAAGATAGAAATAGTCCGAATGGATTCTATGTCTGTCAGATCTGTAAATAATACTTCTGATATGTCTGCCTCCACTTCTGTTGTCTGTGGAATGATTCATTTCATGCCTTCTATTCAAGATCTAGATCCTCGACTTGGAGAAGTCTATAAGGGAACAAGAACACCAAACTCTCCTAAATATGTTTTAGGCTACATAAACCAATGTGATGTTGCACTACCAAAGTGCCGACTCTCTGCCCCTCTACCTAAAACCTTGATAAGACCCGGACTCTCTGCCCCTCTACCTAAAACCTTGATAAGACCCGCCATAGAAGAAATATTGAAATATCTGACTGTCATAAATGGCTGTCAAAAAGGAGATTTCCCTGAAGAATGGATAAAAAAGATGACAAACTGGGATTTGTTTACAAATCCTGAGTCCGAGGAATTCAATCAGAATACTCCTGAACAAGAAAAACAGAGATTAGCAAAACTATGGAAGGAGTATATGAATAAAAATCAACATTGGATTTCCTTCTACAAATGGAGGAAACTAAATCTCTCCCTATCAGTCCAAGTCCAAGGAGAAACTTCTGACCCTCCTGGACATAAATGGAAAAGTTTAGATGGAACTACCCTTGAATCCAGAACCACATTCCCTCCCTTTCAAGGGATTGTTCTAGAATATAGTTCCAAACAAGAAAAGGTTATTCCTTTGCTATTAGATGGTGATAACCAATTATCAGGAATAGACAGAAGAGTCCAATCTGTGTCAGAACAGATTAATTGGACTAATACTGCTCTCAGAGGTATGGCAACATAGATTTATTTGCCAAAAGAGCATGTTAAACCAGAGCAGATTCATGATCTGCAAGTTTCTACAAACACAGTGGTCCACTCTGTAAATCAGATCCATGACAAAGTCATTACTATAGCAGATAAAGTGGACAATACTCTACATGAAGTGTCTTTCGGGCATACAGAAAGACAAGAAAAAATTATGGATGGCCTAGGAGGAGCTCTAACAGCAATTGGTCAATCCCTTACTGAGCTCAAAAAGAAAACTATTAAAGTTGATAAGCCCATCCCTCCTTCTTTTTTATACCCTAATTCTCATATTTCTATTTTGTCTCCTGTACATAATCCTTCTGAAAAGACCACAACGAAAAAATTCCCAATCTTCTTTCCTCCTGAAGAACCCCTTGCAGAAAGTTCCCAAAAGGCTGACAAAGATCCCCTATATATGGTTAGTATTCGTAAGCCTTCCTATGAGCACATTCCACCACATTCCAACAGACCTGTTGCTCCTGATTTAGTTGGTAAAGGAAAAGTTCCAGAAGGAATCTCTTATGCAGATGAATGGTATCAAGAATGGAACATTGACAATCTATCAATAGCACAAATTAGACAGGTTATTGATAGAATGTTTGTCTCTTATAAAATCATGTGTATGAAGGGAAAAGGGGAAGTAGAAGCCTGTAAATCTCTTATTCAGTGCTTTACTGGTTCTCTCAGTAAATGGTGGGAAGTAACTTCATCCCCCTTAATGATTACTAAAATGGAATCAGAGACATTGAAAGATGAGCAAGGAGATATTGTTTATCATTCTGATGGAACCCCTATGAATAACATGATTGGGGCCCTAACTACTTTAATTCTTGAACACTGGTGTGGAACTGAGGCTGAAATTTCTGACAAGCATGAAACAATCTTGATGAATATGAAATGTAGGAAAATGTCAGAATATGAACAATTCCATAAAGAATGGACATAGAGGATCTTTGAGGTGAAAGATAGCAAAAATTTATTATGGAAACAAGTTTACATGGCTGCCCTCCCCAGTAAATTTGTTGAATATCTTAAGATAGAAGATGTGTTCCCCTTACCATATGAGACTTACACATGGGGAGAAATCTATTCCATCATCACAAAATCCCTCATAGGTCTATGCACCAGCATGAAGATTCAAAAATCAGTCTCTAAAAGTTCATATCTACCTGACCAAAAGTATATATGTGAACAGTATGGTTTATATAATACTAATCCTAGACTGCAGACAAGGAAAAGAAGGAAAGAATACAAGAAAGACAGGAACAAAAAAGGAAAGTTCAAATTTGTTCCTTATTCCCATTATTACAGACCTGAAGATATTAAACTCAGATCCCATAAGGTTGAGGCTAGACAACAGATCAAATGTTGGATCTGTGGAAAATCAGGGCATTATGCACATGAATGTCCTGATAACGAAGCTGCTAGAAAAGGAAAAGGAAAATTATCTGAACAAAGGGCCAAGGAAATCCAAGAAAAGAAAAGGGTAAGATTTCCATGTACTAGGTGCGGAGACCAGACACATGAAACAAATCAGTGCCCTCACAGTCCTTTTCCCAAAATAGAAGCTCAGCCTATCATAAACACGAGATATTCTTCTACAGGTGATTCAGGGTCTGATAGCTCCATTGAAAATGAAGTAATTGTAAATAGTGCCTGTATTTGTAAAAATCCTTTCCAGTGTGCCTGTACAGCATCCACCGATGAAACTAGCAGTTATATTTCTACTAGCAGTTTTCCTCCTGTCGAAAAATTAAAAGTTTGTATGCATAGCTATGCAGGAGATAATGAGGCTCAGATGTTAGCTCAAATTAAAATTCTCCCTGAAGGAGATATGAAAAACAGTTGGCTTGAAGCATATGTTAAAGTTGCTAAGTCTGAACAAAAGGGAAAACTCTCAGATATAGGTAAGAGGCAACCCTTGTTTTTATATGCCTCTTTTGAAAAGAATACAAAACCCTATATTAAATTCAATAGAGAGCCCAGAATACAAGATATTTATGTATCAGACCTGGCCAAAGAAGTCTCAAAATTGAAAACAGAAATCGGAGCCATCAGGAGAGACCTAGATAAACTACAACTAGAAGTTGAGTCTGGGTATCCTATTGATTATTGGGCACGTCAAGAGATAAATATTCTTAAATAAAGAATAAGTTCCATTCCCCCTCCTCTCGAAGATGCTCCATTTGAGCAAGATACAGCAGAATTGACAGGAATTCCAGGAATGCAAGTCCTAACTATTTCCTACCAGAAATATTACATAGAGTTGAATTTAGAAATTTGTCAGGAATTATTTACTCTGACAGCTCTCATTGATACAGGATCTGATATAAATATTTTGCATAAAGATAAGATTCCTGCCAAATATTGGACCCAAAGCTTTGGGTGTGTTACTGGATTAGGCAATCATGATGTTGAATTCAAATATGAAGTATCAAGGGAAAATGTTCTTATCCAAAATTTCAGTTTGGGTATGAGGTTTCATATTTTAGATTGTCCCATTGATTGCATTCTAGGAACACCATTTTTAGCAATGTTTTCCCCTCATGGATCCTGCATGATTAATGATAGGCTTGGTTATTTCATCACTCTGCCAGCTATAAATACTAGTTCTCCTACCAGAGTGGAAATTCCATTTATTTCTGAAATTTTTTGGCAAACAGGTTATATCAACTGCATGGTAGTTGTGGAAGTTTTTGACAAAGAAAGACAAACAACAGTCAACACAGTCTATGCAGACAATACCCCTTGGGAAATATTCAAAGCCAACTGGAGACCCTCTTGGCAACTGAGATCCTCAGAAGTTATTGAATTGGGACTTCCTGGATTCTCCCGAAACACGGGTCCTATAGTTCTTCCTCCACAACATATATTAGGCCAAATTCATCAGCCTATTACTATTACCTCTAGAGAGAAGTTGCTAGAATTTGGTGATTTAACAAGGCTCAGATCAGCAGAAACAGAATGGTATGAACCATCTATCAGGGCATGGTGCAGATCCCCTATTTATCATTCTTTTCAAATCAACAGGATGCGTTCATTAACAGAATGGCCAAATCAAGATCCTACTGAACTTATGTATGGGCTAAATTTTGAGCAGTATAAAAGTACATGGTTCCACGCATTTTTATGGAGAGCCAGATTTGATTTCTTCTACACTCAAATAAATTTTTCTCATGAATTCAGAGATTGGGAAGAACCAGACTGGCTATCACAATGGTGGGAAACTTTTGGTTTAAACCCAGTAGGAATAAATCCAGAAGTGGCTGAAACTGCTAAGATGTTCCTCTATTATCACAGGCCACTAGATTGTGTTGGAGATTTATTTTCTGAAGAAGAATTTCGGGACTACTTCATCAAGAACAAACATCCTTGGTTCCTCCGGTCCAGATTCATGTTAAAATCTGCAGATACTGATTGTGATCCTGAACTGCTACGACATGTATATAGACAACACTGGGATCCATATTTCTATAACCAATTTAGAGATAGATCCTTTGATTAGACAGTGGTGTCATCCGTTTTCCGTGGGTTGTCGATATCAACTCCACTTTGTAATTTCTTTAAGTCTTGTCTAAGAGATATCATGAAAACTCGGAGCACTTCTCCGACTTTTGGTGTGATTTGACACACATTTTCATGATAACTCTAGTCTGTCACTATGTTTGATTGTCCTAAATGGGAATCTTGCATGAAAACCCATGTGGACCCTTTTTCTTTCGGTGCTTTTGTTTGGGAATCTTACATGACACCCCAACAAAGCTTTTAAGTACAATAAAGATGTCGGATCAGACATATATTCTTGCATGAACTAATCTTCCGAATCCATAAAGTAAAATAAGTGGCCAACATGTAGGCCCAAGAGTCAAGTCAGTTTTGATGCGTAATGAGTACCCTTCCACTCAAATTCCTTATATAAGGAAGGCAAAGAGCTCATTTGAGGCATCGCAGTTTGGAGTCTGAGTCTTTCTAGCTTCCCTCTCTTTGAAGCTC
>CBVK0100852237.1:0-10600 GCA_900067695.1 Picea abies | reverse complement strand
ACTCCTAGAACTTAACTCTAAAACTAATCTAGAAACTAGGGACTACCCCCCTTGGCTTCCCTAGGAGTGAGCCTAGACAAAAGAGGTTCCGGTCAAAGTGACAGTGTGCGCTGTGAACCTAGGCATGGTGTCTCCAAGGACACACTAAGTGAGTCGGACTTAGCTCACGTTTGCAAGTGTGTATTAGGACGGCAACACGTCCCAACCTGCAAATAATAATCTGGACGTAGTAACTCCTCAAGAAAGCCTCCAAACTGATGAGCAAGGACCTGCAAGCAAAACCCTAATGTTGAAATCTCCCAAAGCTCTCTCAATAAGCTTGATTGAACTGTTCCTCAATCAATGGTGCGCCCCTGCTGGAAAACCCTAACTGGTACGGACCTACTGTCTTCCTGAATAGATGATGAATGTAGAATGATGTGGGTGGAATGTTTCATCCCCAAGACCAAGCTTGGAACAAGGTGAGTGGAATCTTTCACCACTGAGTTGTTCTCGAGGGTTTGTAATCTCAACACCCTCAAAACTGTATTCTCAAGAGCATCAACAAGCAAAATACCAAATATCCAAGATGAAAGAATGGTGTGCCCTAGCCTTTCCTTTATACTTCTTTTCTGTTCTCCTGTTGAGTTAGTTTAACCCCTAGGTTTAACCCTAACTCAACCTCCAGTGCTGTAATTCTTCATTGAGTTCCCTTTTTGTTCTTTTTCCCTTTTTGCCTAAGTCAACTTCAAAATATAACATTAGTTTGGTTGAATTTTCCCCATGCTGTGTGAGAGTATGGTCTAGTGGGGATGCCTAGACCATTAAGTCTCACCAGACCTCTTCATCAAGAGGTGGGGGACATTACAGTTGACAGGCACAGAGCTAGCCACGAGTACCAGATACCACCCATAGACAGATGGACAGACAGAGATCGTTAACAAATCGGTGAAGGGGTATCTGAGGAACTATGTGGGAGGATAGGAGCGCACATGGGTGAGGTGGTTGCACATGGGTGAGTATTGTTACAACACGCCACACCATATGTCTATCAGTATGTCACCATTTAGAGCATTGTATGGATATGATGCACCCACTTTTGTGGAGACTGTATTTGGGGATAGCAGGGTCCCAGTGGCCAAAGATTGGGTGGAGGAGAGCTAAAGGATTCTGTGGGAAGTAAAGGAAAACTTACAGGCAACACATAATCAACAAAAGATATATGTAGACAGGAAGAGGGTTGAGCGTAGTTTCAAGGTTGGGGACTTGGTTTTTCTGCGGTTACAGCCATATTGGTAGTCCTCCTTGAAGAGGAGTGGAGCCAGGGTTACCGGAAGCGGCCCCCCCCGCTCCGGCCTCGGAAGCTCGCTCGGAGTGAGTTCGCTCAGGAAGCTGGCTAGGAAGCGCGCTTCGGTGTTCAAAAATGCGCTTCCTGCCAATCAGGAAGCTTTGCACCCGGAAGCTTGCTTCCTGAACGCTTCCACCAAGCTTCTTGAACGCTTCAACCAAGCTTCCTGAGAAAATTTTTTAAACAATTTATTTATAATAATTTCTACTTATGGTTTATGTTCAATTCAATTTTCTACTTATGGTTTATATTCATAATTCATTTCTATTTGTGATAATTATAATTGTTGCAGGTTATATGAAATCATTAGACAAATTGGTCTCGAACGAGGAGTGTGATAAGATACGACAACAATTGAGCCAGTACATGCTTGGCCAAGGTGCCTTTGGGACCAACCATGCCTTAAGAGATCGAGGGAATTTGAGTTCTCTTGCGTGGTGGAACTTTTATGGTGGTGGCACCCCATAGCTCCAATGTTTGGCAACACGGGTGCTTTCACAGGTGGTGAACACTTCTTCTGCAGAGAGGTGTTGGAGCACCTACAGTTTCATCCACAACGTCAAAAGAAACAGGTTGAATGCAGGCCAGGCAGAGAGCTTGGTTTATGTTCATTACAACTTGCGATTGTTGTCCCATTACTGAGAGGAGGCAAAGGAGGATAAAAACTTGAAGCGTTGGGACAACCATCTAGAGGAGGATAATTTGGAGGATGGGGTAATGCTTTTAGAAAAATTGGAGAATGCTCTTTTTGATGATGATGATCATGCTGAGATGCCACCCCCAGCTACTACGCAGTCCTTGGTCCCCCTGTTTAGGACTCCAACCGCAGGGGCTTCATATTCATCTATACATTCTGCATAGTTTCATCCTTCTCAGGCTCCTCCACTACCACCACGTGGAGGCACACATGCCAATCGTGTTGGTGGAAGGAGGATGGAATAATTGTTTGATGTTTCTCCTTTTTCATTACTTTACATGTCAGTCTATAGATGATAGATTCATAGCATTTAGCAACTAGACTCTAGAGTCTAGCATAGTTTAAACTTTATTGTTTTGGACCTTTCGATCTTCATAATTCAGTCCAGATGGCCTATTTTGTAATCATAACTATTTGGTTATGACTCATGTTATTGTTGACAGTTGCTAGATCACTGATTTCATTCCATAACTTAATGGTCTAATTTCTATTATATGGCTTAAAAATTTGTATGTTGGTTTGTAAGTTTGTAATTTCTAGATTCTAGATGGTTGATGCTCGAATGATTAATCATTGATGTACTACTACTTACTACTATGGATGCCATTTTAATGTTACAATGTACAAATATGCATGTTTTCATACATTTTGCAGCTAATTTGTCTTTCAGCATGTTTTTTTAATATAAACGTAATATATATATATATATATAATAGATGCTTCTGGGATGATTCGCTTCCGAGGATTTTATGAAAATGACGCTCCCGATGCTTCGCTTCCTAAAAACACTCCCGCTTCGCTTCGCGCTCTGGCAACATTGAGTGGAGCAGAGACACTGAAATCAAGACTTTATGGGCTGTACAGAGTCATCAGAAGAGTAGGCGAGGTGGCATACGAGCTAGAGCTACCAAAGGGTAGCAAGATACATAATGTCTTTCACGTTTCTTGCCTTAAAAGGGCAGTGGGACAACATATCAACACTTCAGAGGAGTTGCCACCCTTAGATGAGGAGGGCCAGTTGGAGTTAGTGCCCAAGGAGGTGCTCGAGCAGAGAGAGTACAGGTTGAGGAACAAGGCCATCAGGGAGTGCTTGGTTAGATGGAGGGGTCTTCCAGTGGAGGATGCCACATGGGAGGGAGAGCATATTTTGCAGCACCCAATATTGATGTTGCTTGAGGATAAGCAATCTCGGGAAGGGAGGACTGTGATGTCTCGTTCCCAAGAGTAGGCCAGCAGGGAGTGATTTAGTAGTCTATGTGTTCCCGTAGACTATAGTCAGGCTCAAACAGGGAACAAGATGGAGAAATAAGGGTGATTTGGTGGCTAAATGATGAATTAAACCAAAAAGCTTAGGAAAAGTCACTTAAGTCTAAGTCAACGAAGAATTAGAATGAAAAGGTGCTAAAGGGCGACTTAATTAATGAATTATTTACCTTAGGAGGAAAAGCGCCTAGCTTAAGTGAGGTCAATGGTGAATTAGATCGGGAAGGGTATGAAGGGATGAATTTGACCTAATTCCTCATTATGCATTGTTATGATTTGATGTTGAGAGTTCCCAGAGGAGGAAGAGAGTCGACTTTACTGTTTTGTGGATTTCTGGAGGAAACCACCACAATTGATCGGTTTCGGTGTTGAGAGACACACCCTAACCCATCGGAGATACTATCCAAGTATTTCACCGTGCTATTCAGGAGTATCCAGTTGCAGTGCGCGCAGCTCAATCAGTGAGGGCGCAAGTCAGATTGAGGGTTTGTGGCGCTACACGAGGTCTGAGCTCAGATTGCATTTTCCTTCCGACCTAGTTGAGATCTAGTTAGGGAGCTTAGATTGAGCCACTTTCCATCAGATTCTGATGGTGGAATATTGCAGGGCGCATCATCCAGCCATTTAGGGCGCAGCACTTCCAGCAGGACATTTGAGGTTGCAGATGGAGCATCAGAGTAGATCCGGGGAAACCCTCCCGACCTAGTTCCGCATTTGGTGAGACGATCGTTTTGAGTCCTATAGCAGCTGATTTTGTTGGTTGAATCATTTGGGGCGCATCCAATGTCCCAGGAGGTGCGCAAACCCCCCAAGGGTCGAGATCCAGTGCCTCAGAGACCAGATCTAACATCCGACACTCATCCATTTCAGTCTAGAGGCCAGGGCGCTTCTATTGGGACTGTTTCCAGCTCATTCCGACGGGTCTAACCTTCCGGACGAGTTTTCCAACTTGTAGCGGTTACCATACTTCTTCGGAATCACCTATTTTGCCGATCTATCCGTGCATGCATCAGATATGCCTTCATCTTCTGATCACGAGTATTTTTATGCTATTTGCTTGTATTCTAGTGATGATCCATGATATCTAACTGACGACTATACTCTATATTTCCAGTATGTTATTGTATTTCCATGCTTGAGTCGCATAATACATATTATTGGGCAGTTGATGTTCTTTATTTCCGCATGCATCCTTGTCACACACCCACTACGACATCTAAGATTTTCTTTTTTTTTACATCTTTTCTTCGAGGAACAGAATCCCCGAATTTCTATGGGGTCTAGCGTAGACCCTCCCTTCCCTTATCCTCCCCCATGTGATCGTTGGCTATGACCACAGGCCTTACCAAAAAGGCGCTTCCGGCTTTCGCGATTCGGGGAATCGCGATGCAAGCATCCCCTTGTTCTCTGTCTTTCGAAATGCCGAAACCCGAAAGGGTCTAACAGATCCTTAGCTACTCCCTTGGGTCGCTTTTCATACGACCGGTCCTATGACCTGGTGCTGTTCCTCTAAATGCTTTTGGGGTTTCGCGATTCGGGAAATCGCGATGCAAGCATTCCTCCTTTCCCTTTCGAATCCCCGGAACCCGAAAGCCCGGTAACATTCGGATCTATGGTCCAGATCGTCAACTTGATCGACGGCCCGTATTAAATCCTGACATTCTACCTTTCGGGATTTTGGCGAGGTCTTCACTCCTATTCCTCTGATGTCGAGAACCCTGATGGCCTTATATCTTCGCCACGCGTCCCTACAAATGGGCGGTCCAAATTCTTTCGGGACTCCTCCTCCCTACCACAAGACCTTGTCCGGTGACCTAGAGCTCATTCACAGAGCGCATCGGGGTTTCGCGTACCGGGATTTCGCGAATGGCAAAGATGAGGGGTCTTGCCCTTGGGTTTCCCGGGTGCCGAAACGCCGAAACCTATTCACGCTAAACCGATTCGGGGTTTCGCATATCGGGATTTCACGACTGGCGAATATGAGGGAACTTGCCCTTGGGTTTCCCGAGTGTTGAAATGCCTGTTGCCGTCCTAATACACACTTGTTAGCGTGAGCTAAGTCCAACTCAGTGTGTCCTCAGAGACACAATATCTAGGTTCTCAGTCCACACTGTCACCTTGACTGGAACCTCCTCCTTCTAGGCTTACTCCTAGGGAAGCCAAGGGGGGTTGACCCTAGTTACTAGATTAATTTTAATGTTAATGTTCTAGGAGTTAGTTTTAATTTATTATAGGCCAAAGGGGAGAACTAGCCTAAGATGATCAAGCAGCAAGTGCAAAGTGCAAGTCTTAATCTAAATGTAAGTCAACCCTTTCCCTAAGTCAACTAAGACTAGTGCATAAGGTTGGGCAATGGGGTCAACTAAAGTTTTGAGGGTGGTTTATTGCAAAAGTTTTACAAGTGATACAAGTTAAACTACCCTAAACCACAAATTACAATTATACAAAGAATTCTAAGTGTTACAAATAATTACACCATTTACAAACCAGATACAAAGATACACAAGCTAGATACAAAGATACACCAATGTAAGTGAAACAAACAAGAGCCAAGCATGCCCCAATGGCAGTTACTCCATTGGACCGCTTTCACTGGCAACAATCACAAAAGCACTCAAGGATCCAAGAAAGTGATGCCTCCCCAAGTGGGATACTCAACACTTTCTTAATCCACACCACAATAATAATTGATCCACAAGATATTCAATACTATATTCCAATGTTCACATAAGCATGAAAGACATAAGCATGTAGCTGCAATAGATAGATAAAACAATGAAATATTCCACCAATTATGTTTGCCTATGCATACATCTAATACCCCCCAAACATACACAAGTGATCTATGCAACTAAGTGTTTAGGAGTTTTTTAAAGATTGATTAATTTTAATTCCCTTCCCCCTAAACTAGATGTGTGCTTCAAGCTTCCTCCTCCCTTGGCCAAATGACTGCCTGGTGCTCAAGATAGTAAGGCTAACGAGGCCTTACCCTAGCTTCCTCGGTCAGCCCTGACAGCAAGAGTACTTCCCGGAAAGGATCTCTCCAACGAAACCATGGGACGGTCCCCCGCCACTACCTTCCGTTGTTTTCCTCAAGTCCGTTTTAGATGGTGGAGATGGCTGAATGAAGCCCCTAAAATGTTACTAAATGTTATTATGACTCGCGGGTGGGTCTTTAGGTGTGTTTGGTTGCTTTTAGGAGTGTTTTAAGCCTTTAAAATTTTAGTTTTTAGCGCATGGCCGAATTGAAAATGAGTGAAAATGAGTGCTTGCAAAGTGTAATTTAAACCATCATCATCATGTCATAACATAAAATAAATATGCACAATGTTAAACCATAATCCCATGAACCATTCCACAAGTAAATTGAGATTTAGAGATAAGCGAAATGTACTTGCCGAATGTAGAAAAGTAAACGTGAATGCTTTAGACCATAGGATTACATTGACATAAGTATAGAGATGCTTAAAATGTAAAACATAAAGCCCATGAACATAAGATTTGTGAATGTAAAGTGTGCTTGAAAGCTGAAAGCTGAAGAAGTAAATGCTTGAACCATGAACGAAAATGAGCTTAAGAGATATCCATCATCAACACATCATCCATCCATCATCATAAAAATGTAACTTGAGAATAAAAGAAAGGAGGACGAATTGCCAAAGTGACTATCAAAACGAAATTGAAAACTTAACCATCCATCCACATGTATATGTTGAGCTTATGAAAGTAAGAATGCTTAGCGAGATGACGAAAGATTTTAAACCATACGTATCACATGCACATAAGATCATAAATAGCAAAATAACTTGAGATGAAATGAACTAAAGCATTTAAGATAGCATCTAAGTTACTAAACCATTCACAATGAGAGCATAAGCATGTGAAAATGAAAAGCTTAATGGAAATAAAACTTAGAAAGATTATCACTATCTAAGATATTCTAACTACTAAGCATGTAGATCATCACAAGTTAATTTCCCCTTAAGCCAAGGCGATTATGGGGATGACTCCCCCAAGGTGCCGGCAATATGAAAAATAGAAATAAGTTAAAAATCAATTCCCCTTAAGCCAAGGCGATTTTGGGGATGACTCCCCCAAGGTGCCGGCACATTAGATTAATACTACTGAGATATAACTGCACAGGAAAGCAGGGCATTTAGTCTTATGTCTTCGAAGATACGAAGATTAGATAGGCTCCTGGCCGACTACTCAGGAAGAAACTATCTCAGTTCTTAAATACTTATGGCTATGATACCAACTTTCAGAAGCAAAATAAATAAAACTTGAAAGAAAACACCACTTCAATGGCCAAGGTGGAGGCAAGCCTTCCAATATTGGCCAAAGAGGGTAGCTTATGCTTAAACAAATTATTAAAGGAAAAAGGCCACACAAACTTGCCTTGAAGACAAGAGGGGCCAACAAATGAAATAAAAATTTAACTTGGAAATGAAAGATTAGTCTAGCCTGACGATTTTGGGGGGTTGGCTAGGCCAAGCACACTCCCAAGGTGTCAGCAATACTGTTAGCTTACAAATGTATACAAAAAAATTAATGAAATAACATGAAATACACAAATATACACTAGGGAGGGTGAGAAAATCGTTACCCAGTTGAGGATATGTCTTGAGGAAGCCTTGAGGATGAACTTGGGCAGCGTTTCCCCTTGTTGTTGGTAAGTTCCTGCAAAAACCAGCAAGCAAAAGCTTGCTAGAAATGCTGCAAAAGACCAACAAAGTTAAAGAAATTTTCTGTTTTTACACAGAAAATTTCCACATAAAAAATCTGCAAGTAAATATAATATTATTGACCTATCTAAGAGTGTTAGAAAGATGAAACAAAGATGGAATGTATGCAGAAATAAATATGGAAAACAGAAATGCTAGGAGTGTGAGAAAGGGTTAAGGGTAGGCTCCTCTTCGATGCTATCCCAATAATCCTTTTGAAGTGACCTGCAAAACTCAAGAAAAGAAGTGAAGCATGGAAATAGACAACAATTTGAATAGACTAACAAACGAAATACTTCTATCTATTAGCTATTCAATAATGCATAAACTAACAAGAATACTCTTTGCTAGTTTACCCTAGTAAAATACTTTACCAAAGATCTACTTGCTACAACACCACCAAACAAGAACAATGCAAGTCACCTCATGTGTAAAAAGAAACAAGAATACTCTTCAATCTCTTCAAAAATCCTCCAAAGTTTTTCTATTAATCCAAAATAAGAGAGTATTGGAGAAATACTTCTTCCAAAACTCTCAAGAGCAATGAGTTGAGTGGCTTGATGGCAAGAGCAAGAGAGTGGGATGAAATTTCAACAGAGTAACAGTAGCTCAAAGAATGGTAGTCCAAATGAGTGAGGAGGGGTCTTACTTATACCTCAAGAGGCAAAGTGAGGGCATCTTGATGAGTGCCAAGTGTTACACTCCAAACAAGAGCAACAATCTCAAGGAGAGGGTGCCCTAGCTAGGGTTTTGGTGGTGGATCAATCACATGGATTGATGAAGTGGCATACGTGGGCCATGAGGGAGTGAGAGGAGAGGCTAAGGGGGGTGCACCTCTCATAGGAGGGGCCGACAACACAAGTGAAAGCCCAAACAAGTGGCTGAGGAGGAGAGGGGGCGTGAGCTAGGAAAGGGGGGGCGTGAGCTTGAGAGGAGGGCGCCACCTAAGCAATGAGGTGGAGCGTGGGGCCAAGGCTATGGTGAGGTAGAGGTCTAGGAGGGGCGCACCTCTCATGAGAGGGCCCCACTCAAAGTATTAAGTCATAATACTAAGGTTTGGGTTGAGGGGGGACGTTTTTCCCCTTAGGGAGTGGGTAAAATGAGTGAAAATGCAAGTTAAGTGTGTAGATTAGGTTGTTAAGTGGTTAGGATGGGTTTGGGTAGGTTAGGGGGGTCTAACTTGCTCATTGCCACCTTACCACTAACTTATTAACTCAATAATTACAAAATTTTGACATTCTGGCAATGTCACCTTAGCAATTAAAATTGTTGTTTTGACTGACTCTGACTTTAAGTGGACAAAGACATAGTAAAACTTGTCCGACTGAGCTGAAACTTGGTCTATGGGTGTAGGGGGTGCTATTCCATTTCTTTTGAGCACAAATACCCCTATCAAAAACCCCATGACTGAGTTTTTACAATGTTTGCTCAAAAAATAATTAATTAATTAAATTATTTAAAATTTAATTAATTAAAAAAAACCTATCTAGACTCGACGAAATTCCGCGAAACTTTCTACACTGTCTAGCATGGTCATTTACAACATTCCTAAACAATAGATACCAAAGGACGAGACCACTAGGATGCCGTTCACCACTTTGGAGGAAATTATTGCATATGTGGAGGGAAAAACTCAAGGGAAGTCAGCTAGGCCAGAGATCCCGGTTGACAACCTGAGGATAAAAAACCCTCGGTGAAAGGAACTCCCCCAATGAAAACATCCAAAGGTACCTGACCTAACTATGACTCATGCAGACTTATTACATTATTAACCCACGCAGGGGTGCGGAAATTTCGTTTACAAAATTTTTGCTGGGGCATCAAATGCCCAAGTAGAACCAATACTGTCTGGAACATATGTGCATCTGATGATGCAAACTTCATGGCACATGAGTTGACCCCTAGCTGAATAGGCGGTCAACAACGCTGAAACCTATTCATGCTAAACCGATTCGGGGTTTCGCATATCGGGATTTTGCAACTGGCGAATACGAGGGAACTTGCCCTTGGGCTTCCCGAGTGCCGAAATGTCGAAACGCCAAAACCGATTCGGGGTTTCGCATATCGGGATTTCGCGACTGGCGAATACGAGGGAACTTGCCCTTGGGTTTCCCAGGTGCCGAAACGCCGAAACCAATTCACGCTAAACCGTTTCGGGGTTTCGCATATCGGGATTTCCCGTGTGCCGAAACGCCAAAACCTATTCACGCTAAACCGATTCGTGGTTTCGCATATCGGGATTTCGCGACTGGCAAATACGAGGGAACTTGCCCTTGGGTTTCCCGGGTGCCGAAACGTCGAAATGACAAAACCTGAGAGAACCACTCTCTCTTGTACAAGGTTTCCAGGCTCAGATCACATGATCCTTCAGCGGGTTCTTGGGTAATTATCCCTGTTATCGCACAGTTTGTAGCTAGGTCAAAAAGGCTAAAGGATAAAGGCCAAACTGGCGAAACAGGAACCTTCTCCACCCAATGTCACCTCAATGGGGAGGTTCTTTCTATTTAGGGAGGTTAACCCAGGGGAGACGTCTCCGGTAACCTGGGGTTTTGAAGAGGTTAAGGTATAAAAGTCAAGGGAAAAGCTCCT
>CBVK0100852236.1:0-10600 GCA_900067695.1 Picea abies | reverse complement strand
TTCCCTGACCAACCCTTATAACTTCACTAAGGGTTGACCTTTCATATCTTACTCAACTTGATTTGAAGGGTTGACCTTTCAGGACCTTCCCTAACAACAAGCCTCTTTAATGGGACATGTTGTGTGGGTGCATGTGTGTGATAATAAATGGTGAATAATAAATAGTATTTAACATCTTGGAATAGTTTCTATGACTTTAAATCTCATATACATTATAAATGCTCACAATAGGAGGCTTACATTTTCTTTCACCCAAGGAAATTTAGTAGTTCTCAATGTTCTTATAATCTTTTAATGTTTAGGTTGTTTGGGGAAGGGATAAATGGCATTGAACACACAAGGAAGGTGAACAAAGTTTATGCAGTGTGTGTATGGATTCCATACAAGGGTGTACGATACGAGAACCTTGACCAGTACGAATGAGGTCCACATGGCCTTATGGAACTTTTAACGTGTTTACTCACGGGGAGACCATCACATAGCGAGTTGATCTTATAACATGGATGGTAGTGAGAGTGTAGTGTGGTAGAACTATGACCATCGATTGAATGATTGTTATCCTTACTCATTATCTTCAATTGTCCTTTGTGAGGATGTGCATGAGGTCGTTGTCGTTTTACATTAATGTTGAAGTTCACAATGCATTATATCTAAAGAACCCATTGTAATAGAACCAAATTTGTAAAGTATGGATTGTGAAATTTGGTAAGCTAGGAGGTAACACCATGAAGTGGTATTTCTTGTACTTAATAACCAAGTAGTTGCATGTGTTACTATTATTTTTTTGAAAGGTGTGTAAGCCCCACGGTGTGAAAAAAATGTATAAAACGAAACACTTTGAGGAGATAACTCTAATAATATTTTATAGGGAAAGTGGTACTTTGATGTATCATTATGTTGATAAGCAATTTTTTTATGGTATTTATTGAGCAGACAAAATCCTACTCTATCTAGGCAGTTCCTCTACCATTAACTTAATCAATCTTGATCGTTCACTTGTCACTTGTTTTACTTCACTTGGCATATGAAGCAATTATCATCATTTTGTCCTGTCAAGCTAGGAGTTGATGGACTACAATGTAATGAAGTGAAACTTGGTGGGATTCCTAAAGTGCTTGTAATCAGGGATGCATTTCTCTCATCTTAAATTGCACACACCCATAAAGGATTTTATTCCTCTCAGCTCTAGGAATTGTTTTGGTCGAAAGCTAGATATTTGAGTCAATGGAGTGAGGCAATGTAAGCAAGAATGACACCCAAATCATATTCATGGATGCATATACTTGTTGTGAGGAAGTAAATCTCCATAGACTGCTTGGGATCTCCCCACTCATAATATTCTACGATAGTTGCAACTTCTCAAGTTTATAGACATTCATCGACTACAAGGGTTTTGAGCCTATCAATTCATTTCATGCAGTGTCAAGATTTTTCAAATGGTCGTTTATGATGTCATCAAGGAGAATGATATATTAAAGTGGACATTATGGAAACTCTTAGAGGAGGGTGTCATGCTTTAGAGAGGCATCATGCTAGAGGGGTGTGTAGCAATGGATTTCTCACTTTTGAATCACATATGCCTACCCACTAAGGAATTTGCAACATGACCCTCTTATGTGTCATGTGATCCACATGTGACCTATTAAATGATGGAATAACATCTCTAAACTATCCTTCTATGGAGGACCACCTTCCTTTAATTCCCCCCACCTTAGGCTAGATGTATGACTTCTTAAGGATGTCCAATGCATTGGTAGGATCCTTTGTTGCCTTCTCTCTCTTGGTCTCTAACCCTTGATTGTCAATTTGGTTCACTTTGACCCTTGAGGCACTTGTTTGGTGTATTTCCTAGCTTTGTGGATTTAGTTCTGGGTGGAAGCCCCCACTTTGGTCCATAATCACATAGGATGCCTCAACATGGATCCACAATAGCCCAAATTCATTCGATTGATATTTATGAAGTCAAATGAGTCAAACCTCCTTAACCCTTCTTGATCTCTTAGCAAGGAGTGTACCACACATTCCTAAAGAGGGTATTGTGATTGTATGCCATGGCACATGAAACAAAGTGATGTTTTCACCTAGAAACCTATGACATGGTATTGCAAAACTTGTGGTATTGGGTAAACATGCAAGGTACAACTTAATTGTCATATGAATCGAACTCTCCAATGATTAACCTAACATACATTTATGCCTCAAGGTCGTTCCTTTGCATATTTATACATTTATATTCCTCTTTGTAAAGTCTCTTGGATTCTTTTTCCCCTCTCCCATTATATTGTTCTAAGCTCGCTTCCTC
Source organism: Picea abies (assembly GCA_900067695.1). Lineage (NCBI taxonomy): Eukaryota > Viridiplantae > Streptophyta > Pinopsida > Pinales > Pinaceae > Picea > Picea abies. The sequence continues at coordinate 8,298 of CBVK0100852236.1, read as the reverse complement.
TTCCTCCATGCACTTAGGTGGCTTGTACTTTTCATCTTCAAAACCTCTACAAGGGCCTCTTGTGCCTAACTTGGCTCAAACCTCAAAGGCTTATTAATTCATTCTAGGGAACCTTCACTAGCATGGTTCCACTCATACCTTAGACGATTCAACCCTACAACCTTAATGGGGTTTCATTATAACTAGGGAAAAAAAGGTATCATCCACTAAGGGAACTTGGGTCTCTCTACTCAACAATTTCATTGATTTTATCTTTTGTGGTAGTATATCTAATGTTATTTGCATATATAGATAAATATATTTGTATTAGGTACAAGTCTTGTATTTCATGAAAGTTTTTTTATGTGTATAAGATCATCCAAGATGTCGACCACTCTTGGAGACATTTCAAGTCTCTTCTTTAGCGCAAGTAGCTTCATCCCCTATAACAACAAATTTTGGTTGAATTCCTTCGATACTTTTCTTTGTATTTTTTCATCATTAGGGTTTCTATCTCACTAAAGGTCCAATAAATCTCTATAAATTAGGCCTAGGTCATTAGTTTACTTTCCTTTTCTAATTTAATGGTAATATCTAATATGAAACCCAAGTGAAGTACCTTAATAACCTATATCCATAGGTTAACAATCAAGATCGAAAACCCTAATTAACCTAGTGTCTCTTTCTCTCTTTTTGATCATCTCCTTCCTCACCCCAACATTTCTCAACTTTTCCCTAAAATCAAGTGGAAACCCCACTCTCTCTTCCCCTCTCTATTAGTGTCTATGTGGTAGGGTGGTCTTGCATCCCTTGTTATCATGCCAATTTGATCACCCTAAACCAAGTTAAGTGTTTGGTTGTTTACACTAGTCTTCCACCATACTAACAAGTTTCTCCAAACATAAATGCAACCCTTAACTCATAATGATTCACTATTAAACCTTATTTTACCCTTTAAAAACTTCATTTTCTTTGTGATCAAGAGTTCCCTTCATCATGCTCATGATTCTATAGATCATCACATCTTATAGCCTAAAAGGTTGTGATGAACCCTAACATTTGGGGGGAATACATTAATTTCATGATTTTCCAAGTCTAATGAGGCCACTAATATGGCTTGTCTCCAACCCACCAAGAAAATCTCACTCTACCACAACCACCTTTCTCCCATGTGAATAGGAGGTGAAGGGATGAGGAAGGGACTACAACCTTGTAGTAAAATTATGTTGCCAAATATCCTCATATAGAGTTTAGGTCGTAGAATTTAAGAATTCACGTTGCTTGATCTATGAATTTCCATGGATATTCCACTAGAACAGTTCATCACAATAGATATTGCAGTACTATGCAATATCTTATTATGCAGTATTTTACTTAGATTTCAAATTTAACATTACTAGCTTAGCACCCAAAATATTGAAATATACTAAAATGGAAATGAAAGAATCTAAGAAAATTACACACCATCCATAGAATAAACACAAATTGTACCCTAGGAAAACCTAATATGAGAAAAATCCAACTATAAGGTGATGTGTTTCCTTGCTATGTTCTTCTCAATTATGCAATGCAAATACAAAGAAAGTACACTCCTTGTGGAGTTGTCATGGATATTGTGGCCTAAATGGTTGCCACAAGACCTTTTATCTCTTATATTATGCTTCAATATCCCACTCCTATATGCTCTACTCAACCATGGAACAATAAATAATACCATAAGAATGGAACTCCTTCCTTTCCTAGAGGCCCAATATTTAACATGGCTTAATAGTCGTATAGGGTCAGGGTTAGTGCTTTTGCATGCCTCAACTCATAATTAGGGTTAGGGTTTTATACCCTCTAAATATTCTTGAAATTCAACACATGACTAGCTCCACATGTGTGAGTCACATGAGCTGACATGGCATCCACTTGGTATCATGGTGGTCAATAGTATAGGCTAACTTGCAGGAGGCATAACTTTTGCATACGAACTCTGAATGGGGTGATCTTCATATCGTTGAAAATAGCTCGATGTGTATAACAAAATCAAGGTGATGAAACTTTGTTCACAAAATTATGACCCCAAAAACAATTGTTTAAGTCCCCAAATAGGCTCGAGAAGTTTCTAGATCCCAAATCACCAAAATGAGACTTTCCCCTAAAGTAGGCCCTACAATCCAATAACTCCAAATTTTCCACCTAGAAAGTATTGAAATAGATGAAAAATTATATAATGAACCATTCCACACATACCTCCCTATTTAGGGGGGATATTGGTCATGTTGGTACCCTCTTTTACCATCTAGAAAGCTTCTAAACTTATGATCTCTTTGCCTTAATATCTCTCTTTTTGGCACCATTCCCATCCATCTTGGCCTAATAAAAACATTCTAAGGAATAATTAGGCAAATTCTTGTTTTATTTTTAATTGTTAAAAAACAACATATTAAAATTCATATTTTATCAAAAATTACAACAATAATTCAGTTATTGTAATATGTCATTCATTGAGATGTTTACAGAGCGATCTAGAGAAAATGGGCACACAAATCATGATCCTTGTCTTCATATCGTGGTGTGTTTCCTCATGGATACAAGAAAATCAACACAGAAACCCTCAGTGAACTCCTTGGTCAACTCGGGTGTCTACAGGAAAATATCTAGAAGCAAGAACAAGAAGTGATCTTTGGGCATGCTTTCTGAAGTGACGAGTCTGAATCTGGATTTTTCGAGACATGGGTTATGTACATAACATGCCCAATTAGCTGACATGAAAGAATTTTTTTTTTTAGAAAGTGCATGAGGTGGAGTAAATGGGCTTTTCTTTAAAGAGAATCTTCCCAAATTTTATGTTGCGGTCGTCCCAATCATTTGGCTACCAAATCAAGGATGAATCAACATATTTAGGATCTGATCAGTTGCATCATTACTCCTTGAGAGTATTTCTAAGATGAACTGTTACATTTCCTTTTTTATAAATAAGTTAAATCTGAAACTTGAAGGGAATGGGAATTGCAAAACTTTTGAACTCAGTTTGTAAATGATCTTATGCATAATAGAAAGGATTTGACTTTCTTCATCTAGTGTTCTTTTTCTTTTGTGCATGAACCAAGCCTAGAGGCCCCCCTTGCTTTGGTCCATGTCATTGTTGTACATTTTTGTGCATAAGCTTTTATTTCTGCATCTTCTTTTTTTGGCATCCTTTTTTACTCTTTTGTTTATATAACACCACTATAATTTCTAGATTTAAATTTCATATTTTACTTTAGTTTCCACTTGCAATTTATAGTTGATGTAAATATTAGATAATTGATTTAGCCTTCTTCCAACCTTTAACTTCACAAAGTTGACAGAGTACTGTTGCAAAGAGCCAACAACCATTGTGTCACATTTCACTTTGCAACATATTTTTCTACCAGTGGAACTGTGACAACCTGAGGTTGAAGGAATTAGATTTTGTTCAAGTTTTGTTAGTCTTTTCATTATGAATGTGTGTTAAAACATTCTTTCTAACCTTTAACTTCACAAATTTGATGGAGTGTTGTTGCAAATAGCCAACAACCATTGTGGCACATTTCACTTTCCAACATGTTTTTCTACTAGTGGAATTGTGACAACCTAAGGTTGAAGGAATCATATCTTGTTTGAAGTTTTTGAAGATCAAGTTAGATTGCACTTTCTAGATTTCAAAGGATAATTGATGATTACTTTCAGTTTTGATTTCCTTCTTAGTATGCAGAACAAATTTCAAAGCTAATTCCCTCACATATAGTGATTGTGCCTCACAAGTTTACCAACCCTAGATTTACATGATAAGTGTCCCATTTATGCAAATAAAGTAGGTTTACAGGTCCTCAAAATATTTTATTGAAGGAGGTGCATACATTTTTCTTCTACCTCCTCCCTGGTGTCCAATTTGGCCTTGCCTAGAAGTTGTCTTTTCATGCTACCCTCATAGTTTCTCTGGATTTATTCTACAAAGTCGTATTTTCTACTAACTCTACTTGAGATTCTGGTGTTAAGTCCTCTATTATAGGTAAGACTTTCGCATCAATTCCCTAGTCAAACATGGAAGGCTCATAAATTTTTGAATTATCCACATTCATTATCGAGTAAACACACATAAATGGGGCTAGATTGAGTCTGTATGCATTATCACCCACCTTCTCCAACACTTCAAAAGGACCATACCACAAAGCCTTAATCTTCTTACCAAAACCCTATAGCCTTTCTTTGTTTAGATGCAACCAAAGTCTATCTCCCACCTTAAATGTTTTCTTAATTATGTGTTGACCACGATGGGTCTTGTACTTTTCCTATGACTTCTCCAATGTCTCTTGTACTTACAAATGGATTTTCCTGATATAATTTTCAACCTTTAATTCCCCTCATGTAACGTCTTCCCTCAATCCTCCTTAGTGTCCATATACATCATCCAAGGGAAAAGGTGGAAAATACCCAAAGCAAGTTTCAAAATGTGACTTATTGGTAGAAGTATGGACTACTTTATTATAAGAGTGCTAAATATAAATCAAATTTGCATTCTAGGTCCTTGGATGGTTCTGAGTGTTACCCCTCAAACACTAAACCAATGTCTTGTTCACTACTTATGTATGTCCATATGTCTATGGATGGAAAGCTATGGATCTCTTCAAATTGCTTTCCGTCTTCTCCTAGAGTGTAGTCCAAAAGGAACTAAGAAATCTGGTATCTTTATCTAAGATGATGCTCCTTGGTATCTCAAAGTGCACCCAAACCTTTTCAAAGAACATTTTTGTTGCATCTTGTACCTTGATAGTCTTTTTACAAGGTCTAAGAATGCATATCTTGTTAAACTTGTCAAGTGACCACAAATAGATAGTCATGTCCCTTGTTCTTAGAAAACCACCCATGAAATCCATGGAGATGCTCTCCCATGGTATAGTGAGTATAGGTAAGGGATGGTGTCTCTCCCATGGTATAGTGAGTATAGGTAAGGGATGGTGTAAACCTTGCTTTCTGTTATTGGTTACCAAAGTATGGATACTCTAATAAACTAAGCTACATATTCTTCCATTCTAGGCTTATACATATACCTCTGTAAGTTGGCAATTGTCTTCTCAACACCAAAATTCCATACAACTTTGTAGGTGTGACCCTCTCTGATAAGATACAATCTTTGACCCCTAAGAACATAAATCTTGTCTATCTTATAGAGAAACCCAACATAAAGATGGTAGTTATCCTTGTCATCACCTTATTCTACATGAACATGGCCCTTTAACTGCTAAAACATCTCTTTAACGTCCTCATCTTTTGTGTATGCATCATGGGTGAAAGGATTCATATGAATAAGAGTTCCCAAAGCTATGATATTGAATGTGGGTGGCCTTGAGAGAATGTCTACCAAATTATTAGTGCTACCCTTCTTATATTTGATGATAAAATGAAATTTGTAAAAACCTTATCCACTTGTAGTGTTTGTTTTGTTGAAGCTTACTCTAGGCCTACAAATACTGCGACAATTGGTGATCAATATGGATGATGGTCTCCTTTCCCATTAGATAGTGCTTCCATTTCTTAACAATTTGAATTAGAACATAGAGTTCCTTGTCATATGTAGGGTAGTTCGAGACTTCACTATGGAATATTTCTAAATGATATCATACCAACTTACCTCCCTACATCAATACCAAGCATATCCACTTGCATTCATCTCCACTTTGAAGGATTCTAGAAATTGGGCATTGAAAGAATTGATGCTTGACTAATCTTTTGTTTCATCTCTTCAAAAGATTTATGTTTATTCTTTCACCACTGGAAACTCTTACCATTGGCTATTATGACATGGAGTGGTGCAACTGCAACTAAAAAGGGTTTTATAAAACTCCATAGTACTATGCTACCCCCACAAATCTCCAGTTTCATCGACATTAGTAGGAGTAGGTCACTTAAGGATGGACTTGATCTTCACAAGATCTATCTCGAGTTCTCCTCCACCAATCACACACCCCAAAAACACCAATGGCTACTGAGAAAATTCACATTTCTCGAAGTTTTCCAACAATTGATGTTTGTTTCAAGTTATCTAACACTTACATAAGATATGACATATGCTCTTCCTGGGTAGAGCTATAAACAAATAATTAATCTAAGCACACTATTACAAATTAATATAGAAATAGGTGAATTACATCATTCATCAAACAGATAAATTTATCTTGTGCATTGCATAAACCAAAGGACATTACCGACCATTCATATAGACCTTTCCTTGTCTTCAAGGTTTATTTCTAGGTGTCTTCTTATTTAACTCGTACTTGTTGGTATCTTGATTTGAGATCCAATTTAGTGAAGCACTTGGCATGTTGAAACTAATCTAGCAAGTCATCGATCATGGGAAAATGGTATTGATTCTTGAGAGTTATCTTATTCAAATATCTGTGGTCGATACACATTATCCAAGTCCCATCCTAATGATAAGTGACCCACATAGTGAGGTTCTTGGTTGAATTACTCCCTACTCCAATAGTTGTTGCAACTACTTCTTCAATTCATCTTCTTCTAGGATGGAGTGTTTGTATTAGCCCAATGTTTGGAAATGAGGATTTAGGTAATAGATTTATCTTGTGCTCCACTTCCCTCTTACATGTTATCCATTTAGGCTCTTGGAACACTTCTCTAAATGCATGTAAAAGCTTCTCCAATTGATGCATCTACTCTTTAGTACACCCCTCCAAAGATGCCTTTATTTTTACCAATTCACCTCTTGGCTAATTCTCTCTTAAGAAGAGCAATAAAATCTTCCTACTTTAATTGATTAATTTCTTGGCTTGGTTAGCACTTACCAGAGAGTTCTTGGATTTTCATGTGTGTTCATTGATGATGAAAGAATTCCCATCCTTGATTAGGTAGTACTAGTTTTCTCTCCTCGTGAATATTGCATCCCTTATGTATGTTAAGCCCTAGACAAAGCCCCATGTTAAGTATAAAACCCATTATTAATCCATATATATTGAATTATTACATTTCTAGTGTTATATTTGTATGTAGGCTAGAACCCTTCATTGCACCCCTTTATTATAATTGTACCCTTTGTCTCCTATATATATATACCAAAGGAGACCTAGTTAGGATCATCTCATCTCATATTATACATTGAATATATTATAAAAGGAGTTCTCCCCCTCAAAGTGGATTATTATTCATTGATTTTTTTTTATCATTCTCAAGGTGTTGGTTCATAACATTTGGTATCATAGCATCGATCCAAGGGTTTTACTGCTTAAAGAGAGTCATCTTGGAATTTTGGCTATAACATTTTTTTTTTGGGACACTTCCTATAGTGAAATTTGGAGGTTACTCAGAATACATATCACAATACACCTAGTAAAAATTTTGAGTTCTAGTTCATTATACGTTCAGAGATATAATCGATGGAAGATAGGGTTGTTGACTCATCCTGAAATTAATTTTAAACATGTCATCTTAGAATTTTCATTATAACTTTTTTTCTGGGAAGTTTCAAACACTGAGGAGACATATAGAAGTACGTCTTTTCCAAATTTCAGGTTCCGGGGTGTTATATTTTCATAGATATATTATGTGGAAGTTAGGGTTTGTGACTAGTCCTTAAATAGTCTCAAACGAGTCATCTTTTTATTTTTGCTATAAAACTTTTTCAATGAAGTTTCAGATTCTAAAATTTTCAAAATCCAGAGAAGACATAGCAAATTACTTGTGGAAAAATATTCATAGTTTTAATCATTGTAAAGATATATCTTGTGGAAGTTGGAGTTGTTTACTAATCCTAAAATTAGTCTTACACAAGACATTTTGGTATTTTAATTTTTTATCAATGAAGGTTCATACTGCGAAATTTTTAGAAGTCTAGGAAGTCATATCAGAGTACTATAGGACAAAATTTTAGACTCAGAAGGGTTCAAAGTTTAGATGTATATTAATACAAATGTCAACCATCCAAACATACTCCTGATTAGGGTTTGAAAGGTAAATAATTTACAATTGGCATAACTTTTAATTGGAAGATCTATTCTTAGTGATTCAAAATTTGTGAAAAGGGGGGAAAATAGGTGAATTATAATTTTCTCACATGGCACAAAAAGCTCCTCCAAAAGTTACTTCATCAAATAAGCCTCCAAAAATCTCGACCATGACTGAAGAAGAAAAAGATGAAAAATTTCACCAAATTGAAAATGTGTAAAAGAAGATGAATGAAAATCGAGAACACGTGGAAAGGAAGATGAATGAAAATAGGTCCCCGAGGTGTAGGAAAGTCGGTGACGGAGTGTGTTGTTAAGGCACTCCGTGATGTTAAAGTCACCAGTTCAAAACCTG
>CBVK0100852235.1:0-10600 GCA_900067695.1 Picea abies | reverse complement strand
TATATATTAACTCTAATTCCAATGTGCTTGCTTTCATTTCCCAAAACATGTCAGTTTTTTTTTTTTTAATTATTCAAATACTCCTTTCTTGTTATATATACATGCATAAAGTTCTAATATAAATATTTTAACTTTAATTATCAATGTATTTACATGCCTTCATTTCCAACAACATGTCTCTCTTTTTAAATTATTCAAAAACTCAAATTCATTCACGGAATCTCCATCACAAATGTATTTAAGAACTAATACCAATTTCATAGAAAACCACTAATGATTACCTAACATAGTTCTCATGAAGCATAGGACATAAGCAACTTTTGAAATGCATGCACATATGAGCATTATTGCATGTAACATCTAACACCATCCTCGTGAAATGTAAGGAAGGTGCAATGTTTGAAATGCCCTCATAAAATGTAGGGAAGGTGCAATGTTTGAAATATGTAACTTTATAACTTTAATGTAATTTTTTTAAAAGTTAAAATAAAATTTATTTAGGAAAAATAAGGTACGTAGAAATGAAATTATATCATAAAATAAAATTTTAATGTAATTTTTTTTAAAGTTAAAATAAAATTTATTTATGAAAAATAAGGTATGTAAAAATGAAATTAGATCATAAAATAAAACTTTAATATAATTTTTTTTAAAGTTAAAATAAAATTTATTTAGGAAAAATAAGGTATGTAGAAATGAAATTATATCATAAAATAAAACTTATATATGTTTTTTTTTCAATTTAATTTTTTTTTCCATATAAAAATAAAATCATTATATTTATTTTATTAATTATTTCTTATTTTATTATAAAAATTATTAATTTTTAAATTTTATAAAATAATTTTAATTATATTTTAACATAAAAATATTTAAAAAAACATTCCGTTTAAAATATAATTTTTTTATTACATCTAAAAGCTTTCTACTGTTCACTTAAGAAAGATGCTCATATAATAATAATAATAATAATAATAATAATAATAATACAATTCCATTAAAAATACAACTCCGCTCAATTACATTAATTTTTAATTAAAATTTTAAATAATAATATAATCAATATATATTATTAATTCAACTCCACTCAATTACATTAATTTTTAATTAAAAGTTTAAATAATAATATAATCAATATATATTTGTTCTGTTTTAGTGAACGTTAATCATCATCATATTATTAATTTAATTGTTAAATAATATATAAAATTATATTATTAATTTAATTATTAAATAATATATAAAAATATATTATTAATTTATTTATTCAATAAATAAATAAATATGTATAATTAAATTTTAATCTTAAAATTATATTATTATTATAATAACTAGTATATATTCATCTTAAATCCAGATCTATCAAGCGCTAGGTATCAAATCTATGGAAGTGCAAATCTTTAATCTTTCCTCAAGTTTTGCACTCTAAAATCGTTTGCTCCTCGATAGATTTGATTCCTCTGAACTCTTGATAGATCTGGGGTTAAGATGGATCTATACTGGTAATATATAAATGATAAATTAAATAAATCATTAATTTAAAAATTCAAAAAAATCAGAATCCATAACCTTTTTCATTCATGATTTTTTTTTTCCCCAAAATTTTCCAGTACAAAATGTGACTTACTAAAGTCATAAACATGACTACAGTTATCAACCCTTCATCCTTCTAAAAAAACATTTACTTGTAAACATCTAAAAAACTATGCCCGATCAATATTAATTTTTACATCAGGTAACATATTTCGACCACTAATATATGCTACTTCAAAATATCAAAAAACAATCTGTATAAAATAAAAAAAACCATGTTACAGTGTAATTTTTAGAAAATGTACAGAAAACCAGTGCTGATCACAGCATTAATTAATTCTCAAAACTATTATTTTGACATGACTTAATAATCCTCTAAAATTTTATCTTTTCAGAGCATCTTGGGTTTTCTCTGATTCTTAATAAACATTACACAGCTTTTTAAACTTTGAAAAATACATTTGCACAGCTTTTATCCAAAATTTCTTTTTATACATCTGCATGAAATTACATCGAAATTTGTCTAACCAAACGGCAACTTATTCGTTGGATCTGGTATTTCATACCAGTTACATCTTCCGGCCGGTAAAACCATATTGCAAGCTGATCACAAAGAAAGTCCTCAACCGCAAACCCTGTCAATCTATCGTTAATATCATAACAGAAGTAAAGGCCTTAGATGCCCATGCTTTTACTGGCTATCAACATCCAACCAAAATGAATATGTGAGAGATTTACCAATGCTATGAAAACTTATGAAATAAATCCAAAAAATTGCATAAAAAATTGCACTTAAATTAAATATAATTACCTGGATTATCCTGATGGCCTAACCCACTTAACCCTACTTGCCACCATATGATTTATAGGCTTCCTCATCAGATATATGACCTCCATAGTATAACCTCAATATTAAACCACATCACAAGTATAGTGAGGAGGAGGCACAGATACCATATGACCATACACAAAATATAATTAAATGAGAAGGAATCCATTATCATGCTTCAAGGAGGCCTGGCCTATTATAGAAGTGAGATCCAACGCAACTAGTGATTTAATAAAACTACAGTGTAAAGCCATGTCCAATACCATGGACCTAAAACGTTTGACAAAGTAAGTCAATATATTTAACTGGTCATTAATTTATAACAAATAAATGTAAATATTTTAACTTGAATTTTGGGATTGCATATTTTTATTGAGTTAAAATTTCCTTTCTTGTCATGCATGCACAAGGTTCCTTCTCATCCTCCATACAAATGCATTTAACAACTCATACCAACTTCATAAAAAACAAATCACTGATTACCAAGCATTGTCCTCATAAAACATAAGAAATGGACAACTTTTGAAATACATGCACATGTGAGCATTATTGCATGTAACATTTAAAGTGGTCCTAAAGTGGTCCTCGTCAAATAGTACAATGTTTGAAATGCATGTTCCTGGGAGAATGCTTAAAATAGAGGATGCTTAATGACTATATTTCGCATTCACATGTCGGCGTTAGGGCATCCTAGGTTGGATCAATCGGATCGGATCAGTTCTAGTATTATTGTTTTTTAAAGTAAAAAGAAAAATTGTATAAAAAAAAAAAAAGGTAAAAAGTTAGTAGAACTAATTTCTTAAAAAAAAAATTATATATAGATAAAAATTATAAAATATATGATGAAAGTATTTTTTTAATTTTTTTTTTAAATATAAAAATAAAATAATTATATTTATTATATTATTATAGTTAATAAAATAAATATTATATAATATTTTATATATTATTATAATAAAAAATACATATAATAGTTATCTTAAATTATATACATTTTTTTTATTAATTCTTTCCTATCTTCTACTCTCACATTTTACAAAATTAAAACACATAATGACATACAATTTTACAAAATTAGATACCAATAAAATACATAATAGTTATATACAATTTTAAATATATGACATCAATCCTTGGAAACCATTAAAACATAACATATTTATACACAATTTTAAAATTTCAAATATAGGATATGTTTCACTTTAACCATAAAAAGACATAATTATTATGTCTTTATTACCCGAGATGTGGCATAATTGCTGGTTACATTGATAATTAATCGAGTTGTGTCATAATTATGACCCACATTGAGAGGTAGCAACACTACATTAACGTGATGTTGGTTGGGTCATAGATGTCAATGAGATGAATTTAAAGGTTCATAAATAAATTATATAAATATATGGTTAAAAATGATATTTACTATAAATAGAATATAATTATAATAATAATAATAAAAGAAAAAAAAGGTCATTACTAATCCAGATATCATATTGACAATGGATTTGAATTCCTAGCAAACCCTAACGCTCGACTGCAACATCGCCCCGTGACTGCCTGATGCGTGCTCTGACGTTCTGATCCTGACTCCTTCTTTTCAGCTCTATAGTTCAGACCCTCACGTGATATTCGCACCTCCAGCAATGAGCACGGACGGGGGGGGAACCCCCCTCGTACAGCGACATAGCCGCCAATGATAGATCCGGACTTCGGGCCAAGCGGTCGGCCTTTGAACCGCCGACGCATCTCAGGGAACAACTCTTTGCACAGGAGCGCAGTTCCTACAAAGAAGTGGAAAGCGAGTCCAGCACATCTCGTCCACAAACTTCCAAAAACTGGGTGCCAGGTAAGTGTATTCCTCAAATGGAAAAATCGCCACTTTACCGTATTACATCGACTAGGGTGGGGGAACATACCCAATTTATGATGGACCATACACTAATAGGTAAATTCCTGGGCCTATGGCCGACTGAAAGAGACCTCTCCAGGTGGATTAAAGACTGATGGAACCCCAAGGGAGACTATGAGGTTCAGCTCAGCTCCAAGGGCTTTTTCACAATTATCCTATATAACCTTGAGGACAAGGATAGAATATTTGATAATGGACCATACTTTTATAATTCAGTAGGTTTATTTCTGAGATTCTAGGTCGACAAATTCAACCCAGATCTAGAGGACTTCTCATGGGCTCCAGTCTGGATCCGGCTGTACTCACTACCCCAGGAATTTTGGCTGGAAGAAATACTAATGGGCATAGGGAACACGGTGGGACAATATGTAAAAGCCTCAGAGGCTACCAAGATAAGAAAATACACATCTTATGCCCGTATCTGCATTTACATGGACATATCAAAACCTCTGCCGGGCTCAATCACACTGGAATACCAGGATGAGGACTGGAACCAAACCCTTGACTATGAGCATATACCCTTTCGATGCAGAAAATGCCATGAGCATGGCCATTTGTTTAGAGACTGCCCCCTGAATGTCTCAGCCCCTAAATCCTCTGAGCCTAAGCAGAAGGACGACTTTACCAATGTAGCCGGAAGAAGAAAAAACCCTTCTAAAAAACAGAACCAGAGTTCGACCTCAAAGAACCCCTCCAAGAATTGTTTTGAGGCTCTGAATCAAGCACCGCCAGATAAGGTATCTCAGAACCCCCTCCAAGAATCCATGCAAGCAAAAGGAAAAATCCCTGAAGAACCACATAGCGCCAGTCCAAAGGAAACAACTCAGGTAACACAGTCTAGCCGGGACGAAGATACCAACATGCTGATGAACGACACAGAACTGGAAGAAATAGACCTAGAAAAACTAGAGGAAGCCCTCAATCAGAAAGATTTGCAACATATCCCAGTAGAACAACTACGGAAAGTGCACAAAGTATTCACCGACTCCACAGCGGGATCCATGGCCAGGCTGGGCATCATGGCCGATCCTAGCCTCGAAAGTATAAAACCCTCCAAGGAAAACAAGAGGCGAGGGTGCAAACCCGCACAACAGCTTATTAAGGAAGCAGGGCACCTAATGATTAACTCCGGCCAGATACAACGGCTCTCGGAGGGATACCTCCAACCCCCCCCATCTTCTAAATGATGAAGACAATATCCTAGAACATAAGAGGCCTGAATGGACGATCCAAGCAACGGATCCTTCGAGATTGTATAAAGACAGAGCATCCAGATATTTTACTTTTGCAGGAGACCAAATGTGCAGGACAGGAGGCGGAAAACATTTTCTGAAGCAGCTGGAGGGATGGGGAATTCCTCCATCTGGACTCAGCGGGTGCGGCAGGAGGATTGGCAATCCTTTGGAATCCGCAAACAGTGACCTTGCTCCATCCCTTCTCAACTAGGTACACCCTTACTGCCAATTTTAAATCTCTAGCCTCCTCCGAGGAAGGGGCTATCACAAACGTTTATGGCCCACAATCCATCCAAGATAAGAAAAACTTCCTACAATCCCTACGGCATATCCAAACCCTTATATGCACGCCGCACTGGATAGTAGGAGGCGACTTCAATATGATTTTAACGCTGGAGGAAAAAAGTGGAGGACTAAAGAGGCTGGAGCAAGATAGTGGAAGGTTTAAAACCCTAATAGAGCAACTAAATTTGGTAGATATGGAAACTCGGAATGGAATATTTACATGGTCCAACAGAAGAATAGGGCACCAGCATGTGGCCTGCCGGCTGGATCGCTTCCTAGTGACCGAGGCTCTTCTGGAAAGCGACCAGGCAATGGAAGTCAATATCATGCCCAAATCAGGGTCGAACCACTGGCCCATAGAATTTTGTTTGAATTTGGGGCTACCCCCCAGGCCCAAGCCCTTCCGATTCGAAAATTTTTGGCTCACCCACCCAAATTTCCAACAACTAGCCCAGTCCTGGTGGGACCAAGCTGAAATAGATCATGGCACTCACATGTACAAGTTCCAGCAACGCCTAAAGAACTTTAAGATACTTTTAAAAAGATGGAACAAAACCACCTTTGGAGATATTTTCCTTAGGAAAAGGGACACAGAGAACCAACTAGAGGAACTTCAGCGCACCTTTATCGCAGGGAGCAGAACCCAAAGTCTGGTGCAGGAAGAGGAAAAACTCATGGAGGATCTAGAGATCTGCAGGGAACAGGAGGAGATTCTATGGAGGCAAAAATCCAGGGTTCAGTGGCTCAAAGAAGGGGAGCGTAATACAAAATTCTTCCACAAAGCAATGACGCACCGAAGGCACATCAATCGTATTACGCAACTGGAGGACGACTAAGGAACCCCAATAAAGGACCATGATCAAATCGCAGAAGCTCTTACTTCCTTCTATCAAGATCTCCTCACAGAGACAAACACAAACAGGGAGGAGGCAATCCAAAAAGTCACCCGCCACATTCCCAAGCTAATTAGCTCTTATCAGAATAGGGCATTGCTAAGGCCTATTACTCAAACTGAGGTGGACTTTGCAGTAAAGAACATGCCCCTAGGTAAAGCACCAGGGCCAGACGGATTCACAACGGACTTCTTCCACCACTGCTAGGATATGATCAAGGAAGATGTCTGGCGGGTTGTAGAAGAATCACGAACATCTGGGCAGGTTCTTACTGCTCTCAATGCAACCTTAATTATGCTCATCCCCAAGGAGGAAAGGGTCACGCACCCGAAACAGTTCAGACCCATCTCTCTCTGCAATGTCATTTTTAAAATAATCACAAAAGTCATTGCCAACCGACTCAAGCCAATCCTACCGTTCATCATCTCAAATGAGCAGTCAGGCTATGTAGAGGGGAGGCAAATCATGGATAGTGTCATTCTGGCCAATGAGGTTGTTCACTCCTTAAAAACGAGCAACACACCAGGTATGCTTATCAAGCTTGATCTATCAAAATCTTTTGACAGATTAAGTTGGCAATATATGCGTGCGGTTTTGGAATCCTTTGGCTTCTCCAACAGTTGGGTTGAATGGATTCTAGCGCTTACCTCCTCTCCCTTCTTCTCCATTCTTGTCAATGGTACTCCCTCACGACCTTTTCACTCTTCTAGAGGCATCAGACAGGGCGATCCCCTCTCCCCCTTCCTCTTCGTTATCATGGCAGAAGGCCTCGGTCGCTACCTCAAAGCCGCAGTCTCTGATGGATCTCTCTCTGGGTTGCCGCTCCATGACCTCCATCCGTCGCCCTCGCACAGTCAGTTTGTTGATGACACTCTCCTTATGATTACTCCCACGGTCAGAGATGCAACCAAGCTCAACTCTATCCTCTCTGATTTCTCGGACGCCTCAGGAATGGTTCTCAATCTGGATAAGTCAAAGCTCTTCTTTTTCAATACGCCAGTCCCGGTTCAGGTCCATCTCTCACTTTTTCTAGGCATCGCCAGAAGCTCCCTTCCCTCCACCTACCTTGGTATTCCTCTATCTGGAGAGTCAACGAAGTCCATTTCCTGGGACAGTCTGCTCCTTTCCATAGCTAACCGGTTGAGCAACTGGACTTTCAGACCTTTAAATATTGCGGCCAGATTGGTCCTACTTAAATCAGTCTTGCAAGCTCTACCCACGTATCTCTTCACTGCCTTGGCCGTGCCTGTTTCAGTCATCAAAGACATAAGGAGTCTCCAATGCAATTTCTTGTGGAAGGGACACCATAGCAATAAGAAATGGGCTCTAGTTGGATGGGAGAAGCTCTGCAAACCCAAGAAGTTCGGAGGGTTGGGCATCCGGGACCCGGGGAGGATGAACAAGATCATGGGGGCCAAAATGTGGTGGAGATGGCTGCAACATCCACAAGAGCTTTGGGCGCGGATTTGGAAACAAAAGTATGCCCCATACACGCAACACAATCAGCTAATCAGATTCAATGAACAGAGGCTAGGATCTAAGATTTGGAACACAGCTTGGCGGAACCGCCCCCTAGTTCAGCAGCACGCCTTTTGGGAGGTAAGAAATGACAAAAGCGCTTTATTCTGGAAGGACTCATGGCAACAGTTGCCCCCCCTAGATGATATGGAAAGCCTCCATCCTCTCAAACTTTGCCTACAGCAAAACATCCTCAATAATGTTCAGGATTTCTGGCTTCCAACTCAAAAAAGACAGCCCTGGAGACAGTGGAAAACTAGCACCACAGACCTGCAAATCAGGGAGAACTTTGATCTCAAACCATGGCAGGAGTGCCTGCAATCTAGAAAAATCCCAACCAGAGAAGGACCGGACATCCTCCGTTGGGGCCACACCACATCAGGTACCTTCTCGGTAAAGGAAGCATATCACCTGCAAGGAAATCTCCCAGGCCAAGCCATTGATTCAATCTGGGGCAAGGTTTGGCAGCGTTTTATCTGGCCTAAAATCTCTTTCTTTCTTTGGCTCACGGCCCAAAACCGTATCCTCACCTGGGACAACCTCCTGAAAAGAGGCTTCACAGGACCCTCTAGATGCACTCTCTGTATGCAAAGTGAGGAAACCATGGAACACCTCCTCAACACTTGTCATTACAGTCAGCAAATTTGGGACTAGGGAGCACAAACCATGCAGCGCTCCCAAAGAAACCGCAGCAGCATTCGGGAAACCCTTGCTAATTGGGATGTTGTCTCCTTCCATAACCCGATTCTCCAACGCATATGGCAGTTGCTACTGGGATTCATCCTCTGGGCAATCTGGAAAGAAAGAAATAAAAGAATCTTCAATTCTAATCCATCCCCCCCCTTCACTACGTGGGAGAGGGTGACAAGGTTTATTCGGGAAACCATTCTCAGCTCTCCCTGGCTCCAAGAAGACACGAAGTGTAAGCCCGAGGAGAAAAGTATCCTCGATGGATGGAACTTGCCTCTAAGCATGCAAACCCAGGGGAAGACCAAAAACAGGCAAGCCATCAGCCCAAAGGTTTGGTCTCCACCCCCCCCTAGATTCCTCAAGCTTAACTTCGATGGGGCCTCTCGGGATAACCCTGGGCTGGCAGGTTTCGGGGCCGTCCTCAGGAACCAACTAGGTAAGATCACCCATCTGATTGCAGGCTTTCTGGGTGAAAACACAAATAATGTTGCGGAACTCTCAAGCCTGGTAAAAGGCCTCCAAATGGCAGTGCAAAATCAGTACACAAGGCTAATTATTGAAGGAGACTCACAAGTAATTATTCAACTTGCAACTCGAATCCTTAATGGACAACCCCCCTGGAGGGCCTCGCCCAGCTGGAGACTCTTGGGTCTCTTGGAAGAATTCAAGGATATCATCAACCCCAATCTTATACTCATCCCCTCTCATGTGAGGCGTGAAGCTAACAAGGTTGCGGATCACCTAGCAAACAAAGGGATTGATGCCAAGGCTGATCTCATTTACTGGCAAGCCAATGTATCTGCAGAGACTGAAATCTCTCACCAGTGCAGAGACCTTGCTGGCAGAGACTTTCAGAACCCGTATGGGGTGACAAGTGGCGAAGGAGTGCCAAATGGCCCCGCACTCAGCCAAGGTTTAAATGCTGGATGTGGTAACCACATCACCCACATTACGGATGCAAGACCACAATAACACCAACTCTGCAATGGGAGAACTCCTCCCTCGAGCGAGCATTTACGAGTCAGGCAAGCGCGATGTTAAAGGCGATCATGGGTATTTGCAGTTGGATTATGCGTTTTCTCTTGCTCCGGTCTCGGCTCTGCTCTACGTTTGGAGGCTCTGGTGTAACTACGCGCTCCTTGCGCCCTGGCTCACCATCCATTCGTGGAGCACTGATGCGAGTTCTTCTGCCTGTGCTTTCAATTGGTTTCTGCCTTCGTCCCAGCCTGTGTTGTATATTTCCTGGACAGCGCTCTGCAATATGACGAGAAAACGAGGAACGCCTCGCCGTGGCTCTGCTTGGTACGCCCGCAAGGAGCAGCGACAACGCAGAGAGCAGCTCGAACGCACTCTAGTCATGGCTACTTCTCTGTTGAGGAATGATCAGAATCTGGACCAGGGGTCTAAAATTTGCTCAATTTTCAAAGTTCTCGGAATGCAACGAAAACAGTACCATTGCGTCCGTCTCGTTCTCCTGATTCCGGCGGTATATTTATTTTCGCAAACGGAGTCCGTATGAGAAGTTATCGAGGTCTGTTCGCCGAGCCAAACAGGGAAAAAAAATGATGCTGACTGTACCTGTCCGTACAGTCCGTGTGTCAAGTCCGTACGGTCCGTATAGGACACGTGGCCTGTCCGTACAGGACACGTGGCGGCTCCTGGGTGTGACACGTGTCATGCATTTATGGACTTTTCAACGCATGGTTTG
>CBVK0100852234.1:0-10601 GCA_900067695.1 Picea abies | reverse complement strand
ATAGAGGAGCATATCAATGATAAAGAGGCAACATACCAAAGAAGCATATCAATGTTGTATATCAACAATAGAAGCAACATATCAATGTTGTATATCAACAATATAGGAAACATATCATAGGTGTATTTCAGCAAGGTCTTTTAGGTCTTTGTTAGGTCAGAGTCATCTTCGCAAGATCTTTAAGAGTAGAACATTCGTGGTGGATATTTGTAAGTGATCTTACATTATTAATGAAATAAAGGAATATCATTTGTTGGGGTTTTTATCCCTGTACAGGGTTTCCCCAAGGTATATGTGTTGTTGATGTGCATGCTTACTTATCTACACAGTTATTTCAATTTGATTATGATTTGGTATTGTTGAATTGTATTAAGCTAGAATCAAAGTATTGAAGAAAATAAAAGAATTAATCTGCATAAGAAATCAAGCTCATAATTTAACATGATGGACTAACTCAGATAGGCATGTTTGTAAAAGCATTTGAGTTACAGGTACCCAAACAAAAAAGGTTGTTGGCATTGGATGTTTCTTTAAAGGTGACTCCAGCTAGATGGTGGGATACACATAGAGATGGGATAAAAGATTGGTCACATTGTAGTAGACTAATGCAAATACGCTTTGAATCCATGGGAGAAGAGATTGTGCAGAAGTATAGAGGAGAGAGTGAACTAGCGAGTCACGTGGAAAAATGTAGGGCGTTATGGCGCTCAGTACTAGAAATAGAGTGGATGCACATATTTATACATAGATTGGACACAATCCCAGAGAATTGGTATCAGAATTGGAGATGTGCAGGGAGACAACAAGATGGGAAGAATTGACCCGAAGATTCGAAAGCACATTTACATTTGAACATGAATCTCCATATATATATGCAACACTACATTCGATTCGAATGAAGATATTCTCGGAGGTAGAGACGATGAAAGTAGTACCATTATGAAGTGCGTATAAAGCCAAGATAATTGTCCATAATATATTGGAATGCTATAATGTAATGAAGGAAGAGAATGAGGAAGAGGATCCCAAAATGTACAAATACCCGAGACAAAAGGAACACGAGTAGTAGAAGGGCTAGAGCTTGCATATGCTGCATACACACAACCTATAAATATGAAGAAGGTAAATATTGGGATGACAAAGAATCCTAAGTTTGCACAGATAGGATATTATTGGTATGATGAGATAATTGAGAAGGTTGCAAACTTATTACAAGAATATCAGGACTTATTCCCAATGAAATTTTCATAGATGAAGGGGATAGCGAGAGACTTAGGCGATAAGAATATTCCACCAAAACTTGGAGCAAAGTCAATATGACAGAGATCTTATAGGTTAAATCTGAGGTATAAAGAGAAGGTCAAGGATAAAATAGACAGGATGTTGGACGCAAGTATCATTGAACTAGTATAAAAATTTGAGTGGATTATCCCAATGGTGGTGCAGGACAAGAAGACAAGAGGAATTAGGATCTGTGTAGATCTACGGAAACTTAATGACGCATGCTTACATGATCCATTACCAACACCATTCATGGATTAAGTACTAGAAAACATAGGAGGTTAGGAAATGTATTCTTTTATAGATGGATTCTCTGGGTATCATAAAATAAGAATCACACAGGAGGATAGACACAAGACTACGTTTGTGATGGAGTAGGGCAGTTATCAGTGTACAATTATGATATTCAGATTGAAGAATGTCTCTGCGGTGTTTTCTAGGGGAGTAGTGGCAACATTCAAGTTCATCCATAAATTCCTGAAAGTTTACTTGGATGATTGGACGGTGTTCAATTTACTACAGGATCATATAGAAGTTCTTTGACTCATGTTATATCGGTGTAGACAATGTTATATTTCCCTTAACTTAAAGACGTGTATATTTTGCATGTCGTTTGGAATTCTACTAGGACATGTCATATGAAAACAAGGACTATTAGTTGATCCAACCAAGATTGTTGTAATTATGGGATTGGAACCTCCGACATCAATTAGACAACTGAAGGCAACGTTGGGTCATACCAGTTATTACAGGAAATTTATCAAAGGATATGTGCAGATTACAACACCCATGGAAAAGTTATCGAAGAAGGAAGCCAAGTTCCAATGGAATGAGGACTGCTAGAAGGGGTTGGACACTATGAAACATAAACTAATGATGTTTCTGAAGTGGAACAAGGAGTTCCATGTACTTGTAGATGCATCATCCATAGCATTGGGCGTAGTGTTGTCACAACATGGAGAAGTGGACATAGATCATCCAATCACTTTTGCAAGTAGGAATTTTTCTATATCAAAAATGAATTATACAACTATAGAATGGGAAGGATTGGAAATGGTCTATGCACTACAAAATTATGGCACTACTTACTAGGGTTCCACTTCAAGATGTATATAGACCATTCTACATTAAAGTACTTAGTTGACAAGCTCGTATTAGGAAGAAGAATATGAAGATATCTATTATTATTTCATGAATATGACTTTGGGGTCATTGTAAAACCAAGGAAGATGAATGCAGGACTAGATCCTCTATTGGGCATATTGACAGGAGAAGATGCAAGTAATTTAGATGATATCCTCTCATATGCACAATTATTTGTAGTAATGATGGTTGATGATTACTTCTCTGACATTGTGGAGTTTCTAAGTACTGGCATGGCTCCCTCCGAGATGACAATTGTGCAGAAGAATAAATTGGTAGTGAAAGTAACAAACTATGAGTTGATTGCAGGGAATTTAAATAAGTTAGGTGTAGATGGAATATTGAGATGGTGTGTAATTGAACATGAAAGGGAGATTGTACTTGAAGAAGCACATGATGGATTTTATAGATGACACTACACAGGAAGGGAAACGATTTAGAATATTTTATGCACAGGGCTTTGGTTGCCTACGCTTCACAAAGATGCGAAGGAGTATTGTCAGTCCTGCGATGTATATCAAAGAGTGGGAAAGTGATCTAGGAGATATGAAATGTCATTAAATCCCTAGGTAATGTTGAAAGTGTTTGATAAGTGGTCCATTGAACTTTTAGGACCAATAAATCCACAAGCAAGAAGATCAAGGGAAAGGTACATTATCACTATGATAGAGTACTTGAAAAGGTGGGAAAAAGCAACACCAGTTACTGATTGTACTATGGAGACTATTGTGTGATTTATGTTCGATAATGTAGTCACAAGGTTTGTATGTCCACGCATATTACTTAGTGATCAAGGTACGCACTTTCTGAAAAAAACACGTGATTTATGTTCGATAATGTAGTCACGAGGTTTGGATGTCCATGCATATTACTTAGTGATCAAGGTACACACTTTATGAAAAAAATGCGTGATTTATGTTCGATAATGTAGTCACGAGGTTTGGATGTCCACACATATTACTTAGTCTGCAAGCATTTGATAAGTGGGCCATTGAATTTGTAGGACCGATCAATCCACAAGCAAGGAGATTAGGGGCATGATACATCATCACTGTGAGAATGTAGTCATGATTTTTGATGTCTTCTCATTTTACTTGGTGATCAAGGTACACACTTTTTGAACATAACAATTTTTGTACTGATTGAGGAGTTTTAGATTCATCATCAAAAGAGTACTCCATATCACCCTCATTCCAATGACATAGTGAAAGATTTTAATAATATCTTGGAGAATACTTTGACAAAGATCTGCAATGTAGGGAGAGATGATTGGGACTTACGAGTCCCTGTAGTACTATGGGATTGAAAAACTACAAGAAGCTAACAAGACATACACCTTTTCGATTGGTCTATGGACATGAATAAGTGATTCCAATGGAGTTCATTTTACCTATCTTGCACATTGTAGCAATCACTAAGCTCTCAGATACTGGCGCAATAGAGGATAGGTTGGTGTAGTTAGTACAAGTTGAGGAGGACCGGTTTATTGCAGGATTTCATCAGCAGGTCCATAAAGTTAGAAGAAGGCCTGGCATGATCGCCACATTAAACCAAATAAATTTCAAATAGGCGATTTGGTACTACTCTATGATAGCAAGTATATGTAGCTTCCAAGGAAGTTTTACATGCATTGGTTAGGACATCACATGATCCAATAAATAACCGAGACAGGTGTTGCGTGGTTGGAAAACTTGAATTGAAAAGTCCTGGAAGGAATGGTGAATGGAAGTCGATTGAAACTCTATAGAGACGGTTGACTGTCTGTGCAGTAATATGGGCTACACCAGAACCCCTGTATTATAGTAGTTGTACCATAGTTAGAAGAAAATCAAGAAAAACCAAATAAAAAGTAGAAAATGGAAGAAAATCAAATAAAATTTATATATAGGAAAAAGAAAAAGATTATTTGAGTACCAAGGTATCAGAAGCTATGTAGAAGGAATGATCATCACACACAAAAATAACAATGCACCATGACATAGACGAGACCAACTATGCATAATACATATGACATAACAAATACCCAATCCATAGTTTGCTGATGACAAGACCATTAAAACTCATAAGACATGAAAATGACAACGAAGCCGCAGGAGTGACATGTCATAAAAGAAATGTATCTATCTTAAATAGGAAAATCCACTGGAAATCACGAACAGATCGATGGTGCGAGAGGAAAATCATAAAACAAATTTGGCAATAAAGGACCATTTAATTTTCAAGTCACCAACCACAATGACAGATTGGACAAGGTGGTTAAGACAGGAGGAGAAAGGTATACTTGGCACGAAAGCACAAAAAAAATAAGAAGTATGTAAACTCTAAGTCATTGTTGCATGCAAGCGGGAGCAAACAAAGTTGAACTACTAGAGGTGAACTCACACAACCCACACAGACACACAAAGCTAGTCTAAGAATCCATCACATAGGTATAATGGCACCACCGAGAGTGGGAGGGTCGTTTGGCACAATGACAAAATAACTGAAACGAACAATAGAAGAAGTGGAGGTTGAGGAGGTAGCCAAAACTTCAAATATGGTGCCACTAGTATTTTTTCATAGAGACTATTTATCCCCAAGAAAGGATGACACACCACCAATCAATGTACCAATGAATTCCAAGTACCCAGTGCTGATAGCACCAATTATGATCAGCGTTATTAGCGACAAAGACATGCTCGGGAAGATTGCCAACCTGAATTTTATGGACCATGATATCACAAATGCATTGAAATTCCCTGAGTTGGCCAGGGATTAGTATTTATGCACGAAGACCGTCCCAAGCACATGAGAAATTCTAGTAGAGCCCTAAGAATACTGAACAAAGTAGGGATACTGAACTTATTCAAAATTCCACGCTTCGGATGCAGTACAAAAAATAATTCATGTGTAAAGGTGTTACTCAACTACATTCATGGGGGAACACTCTAGCTCGATCCCCCGGTATCGATTGATACTGCACTGATTGCGCGTATCACAGGGTTGTGAAAAGAAGGTGAAGACCCAACACTATTGTCAAATAAAATGGGAGAGATAATCCTCTCCGAGTCCATGAAAGAATAATTTGACACATTTAGAGGCAAGAGGGGACTGGATGTCAATAACATCAGTGACCAGGATGTCAGGTTCACGACACATGTTTTGGATTACAAATTATTTCACAAATGTCACAAAGAGGAAGTACCTGCTGCAGTAATTTCAATAGCAAAGAAATGCAAGGAAGGAGTTAAGATGAACTGGGCTACATTTAGTCAACCAATTTATACAATATTGCAGGGAGGCCCAGGAAAAGGGCACTGAATTTCACTACGCATGGTTTCTCATCCTCATTGTGCTAATAGAGTGGCAATATTCCACATAGTACCAATGCATGCACACTTCAGGTCACATCCCTTTCGATGCTAGGTATGCCAACTTGTGGCACACAAAACTAAAGAGGTGACAAAATGACAACAATGCTGCATTTTATAGCTATTTGTAGCTCGTGAATACTATAGTGGAGACCACCCCATGCATATCAGAGGAAGAAGTTTCTACATAGAAGGATGTCACACTATTCAGAGCCATCATGCACCATCTGTATGTCCAAGCCAAAAAGGATCCTGCATGAAAATGGTTTCCAACGAGTTACTAGTTGAAAACAGAAGAAGCGAATTTAATAATAACTAACTGGGAGGATTACTGGAAGAGCCCAGCAGAAAAGACAGGGCCATTAGAAGAGGACGAAGACCAATACAAAAGTGAGGAAGAATAGGATAGAACAAATGATGCATGTAATCTTCATGGAAAATCTACAGTCCCTAAGGAAGGGCTCAAAAGAAATGATAAGGGGCCAGAACAGGCAAGAGGGGCACAAAATAAAGTTAAGGAACATAAGAAAACCCCATTTTATATTTTAACCAATGATGATATGGATAGGATTGGGTACCAGATACAAGATACCACCGAGGAAAATTGGGAGGAAGCCTCAAAGAAGCATGAGGAACAACAGAAGAATATACAAGACCAGCTGAGGATACTTCAACAAATACTAGAAACATCACGCGTCATGTCCACAGGACCAAGAACAGAGTTGGAAATCATGCAGACGAATATGACACAGTTACCAAGGGATCATTGAACCTTACAGATTGAGGTAGATGCACTAGAGTTTCCAGTGGGAGAATTGCAAGAGAAAATAAAGGTGTTGGGCCATATTAATATAGTCATATCAAAACTACCCATACAAAGATTACAAGACTTGCAAGCATAATTGGTGCAAGAAATAAAGAACATAGGAGATGCAGTGTGCCGAGACTTGGAAAGAATACGGGATGAAAGAGCCCAAGTGAAAGAACAATATGATATGGCACTTCACCAAAAGAAGGAGATTGAAGGCCGAAAAGAGGAAGTTCTGAAGAGTAACAAGGGGGTTGAGGAAAGGGCCATGAAAGAACTATAGGAAAAGGAAGAAGTTGAAGCCATGGTGCATAAGACAGAAGAAGTTGTCCAAAAATTATACAAGGAAGTACCAAAAGTTCCCCTGGTAATAGAAGCCACCATGGAGGAACAATTGTTGAATATTGGCGAAGTCATTAAGGGCTTCAGGGATCATATCGAGTATTTACAATTGAGGAGCACGCTCAAAATGCCACTAGAGGTGCGCGAAGGTAGGGTGAGGATGGAAACAACAACAATTTCCCATATCAAGAAAGTAGAAGATGAATGCTCAAAAATTTGTGAGGAGAGTGTGCAGGTGTGGACAAAGCTCATGGGAGACCCAAAAATCAAGGCCATACAAGCAAAGTTAAGAGAAGCGCAGGAACAAGCGCATGAGGTAGCAGAAAAGGTGACTACACTGCCACCAATAGAGCGTAGGGAAACCATTTTGGATAAGTGACAAGCATGTGTAGAAGTAGAGAGACTAAGGGACCAACAAAATATCCTACAAAAGAGACTAGGACCAAGGCAGGAATAAGCGATAAGGATCACTGGAGAATTGGCCACTATTCAAGGTAAGGTCAAACAAGCAACACTGGAAGCAGAGAACAAACTCACAAACTTGAACCTACAAGTCATAGAGGAGATAGAAGCAACAAAGGCCACAATTTTCAAAGAGGTAGAGGTTGTTAAAGCTTCCTCTCAACATTTCATTTTGTCTTGGATGAACAGGCAACAAGCCTGACTGGCTCGGGATGAGCCAAAGGTGAGTGTTGGGTACCTATTGGACAAGCATTTTTGGATACAATGTTGGGAGAAAAACCTAAGTATAAGGGAAGTGCATAGAGGAAGGAAAGTAGCACAGAACTAAGACATTTTTCACAGGAAAGTGAATAGAAGGAAGAAAATGCATTGATGGAAGAAAGCACGTAGCAGGAAGACATCACACAAACAAAAGAATAAAGCAAGAGAGCTAGAGAAGATAACGTGAGAGAAGGATGACACCACGACATTCTATAAAATGAAAAACAATAAAAAATGTGCATGAAGAGAGAAAATAAAAAGAAAGCAGTCGAAAAAACCAATTAACTGAGTTGGCCATGCATTGTAACAGTTTTGGGATAAATAGACTAGGGTTTTAAGCCCTAGGTTTTGAAGTATAAATATGTAATGGGATGGGAGATTAGGGGGATGGAAAATAGATTATGCCAGAATCGTGAATATAATAGCTGATTAGCAAAAGAGACAGATGAATAAAGAGAGATGGTAGAGAGGATATTGAGTCTTGTGGTATCTAATTATCTATGTATGCTTATGCATTATGTTGCTATGCTTCATAGACTAGACTTAGTTTATGGATTAATTATGGCGTGATATTCATGACTACAAATATGAAGAATCTCCGTAATAATCAGAAATATGCTAAGAAGAGGAACCTAAAATAAATTAATACTAACTAGAGTCGAATTACACACATAGAAAGAAGAAAGAAGAATGACTCGAGTATTTACCTCCCTTTGCATTGCTACTGCAGAAGCTTGGTTCTTATAGTCCCAATAGATATCTCAGGTGAGACTTCATTTCCACAAGGAGGTGATGCTAAAAGCGCCGATGTCTGGTGGGTTTGATCTTCATAGTTAAACTGAACCTTGGGTCTTACAACCTGTGCACAGACAAATTAAGCCAACAAGTATCTACTAGGAGGTGTGCATGAATAAAAAAAAAATAGTACATTGGATTGGATTTGAGCTATGTGATGCATCGAGATTTCATGGTATTGGTCCAGTTGAATCATTTTAGCACATATGGAGAAAGTGGTCCTGGAAGATCAGAGGATATAAGCTATGGACATGGTGGTCCGTTGAACACCTATGCACATGTGGGTGACACAATGCAGGAACATATAGAACTAGGTGCAGGTGGCCAAGTTTATAAAGGTCAAATTCCAGCCCATATCTGAATTTAAATTGGAAAATGGATATAAGGGTATTGAAGACCCCCAATAGCATATTTTGTATTGTGAAAGATGTTGGATGTCCAAGCGAATCCAACACACTCAATGGGTCCATCTGTTTTTTCATACAATGGACATGGTACTTAGAAGTTGGTACATTTAGGAGGAAACACAAAGGAAAACAAGAAACTAGGGAAGTGTGAGTATGTAGTCCTATTTGACATTTAGTTTCATGGAAGATTCCCCAGTGTAGAAAGAGTACCTCCTCCCAAAAAAATATTTCATCTTTCATCGTCATCCAAAGGATGCCACGTCGAAGGTGCTCTGCACCTATCACAAGCCAATAGAAAATATGAAAGAGGTTGTACATTGTTGGAAAATTGAAAGTGACAATGTCAATGAAGATGACCTCGGGTGTAAGGTGCTAGATGTGTTTTATAAAGCAGAAAAAAATATTATGATAAATACCAGCGGAACAACAAAATAGAGAGAAAAACAACACCGACAATGATATCTTTATTGATAGAAATCCAGGTTCACGTTCCTCTTCAAGGGGGAAACCTCCAACAAAGAAGAGCTCTATTACAACAATTCTCAAGACAATACTTTCTCATGCCTTCTACTCCTAGTTATACTAATTCTATCTTCTAAAGAACAATCTATAGGACGATCATTATAGAAGTGGAAGCTTCTATTAATTCTTCTTGTATGATCCAATAGCTAATATCCAACTCTTATAGCTTCAACATTTCTTAGTAAAAATTTCCTCAAAGTTGATGATTCCTTCTTTTTTCACATGGTCTTTAACTACTAATTAGGCCTTACATTTGTCAGTAATATTATTAAATTTATAGTTTGTATTGAAAATCTACTTACAACCAATTTTATTTTTTCTATTAACAATCCTGTCATACTTCAAAGTTATATTTCTTATAATAAAATTAATTTAAGACTTCATAACATCATTCCACTCTTACATTAGAATTGTTCACATTATTATATAGGCCTTATTTAATAATGTAGGTCTTTATTACATGGAAAATATATTAGTCTACCTATGTGAGGGGTTATAGAGGTTAGGTCCCTAACATGCCCTCCCTCTTGAAAAACAACCTTGTCCTCAAGGCTTGAGATGAATAAATTGGTGCATAATGGTAGTCGTCTTCCAAATGGCATATTTTTGTGGTGTATCCTTCCATTGAGCTAAAACTTCCTTGATGGTGCTCTGACAGAGACAATACTCATGGTGGTCCAAGACTTCTTGTGGCCGCAACCAAATGGAACTTTCTTCATCTAATTTAGGGGTACTGGTTTGAGTCTGGCACTTAGTTCTAATCACTTTCCTTAAGAATGATACATGAAAAACATTATGGAGCTTAGAGTGATTGGGCAGATCTAATTGGTAGGCCACAGGCCCCTCGCTTGAGAATTTTATAAGGACCATAAAATTTGGGGGCGAGTTTTTGATAGTGTTCAACTTTGAGTGAACTCCGGTTATAAGGTTGCAGCTGAAGAAACACCTAGTCCCCTCTAGTAAATTAATGCTCGAAAAGACCCTTATCTTCTTGTTGCTTCATGCGATTATGATCTAGGACCAAATTTTCTTTGAGGGTACAGAGAATGCCCACACAACATGTAAGATTGTTATCAACCTACTGAACCTTGGAGACACCTGGCTTGTATGAGAGAACTGACAGTGGATTTTTCTCATAGGCTAATTCAAAGGGAGTCATGTGAGTGGTAGTATGGTAAGATGTGTTGTACCATCATTCAACTAGGGGTAACCACTGAGCCCATTGATTTT
>CBVK0100852233.1:0-10601 GCA_900067695.1 Picea abies | reverse complement strand
CAACTTTCTATACTTGGACCTCATCGGGGACATGCACTGAAAAAAAAAATCAAGGACAGCTTGCTTTGATACCACTGATCTAGATTATTTTTGGCATGAAATGAGAGCAGAGATATAATAAATAAATGTACAGAGATATATCATATATCCAATAATATAACATAAATATATCATAGATATAACCATAAACATAGAGATACAGTAATACAAATATTCTATTAATGAGCAAAATGTACAAAATTGTAGAAATACAGAGTGAAAGACTCGCTAGAATGGTGACAACTTATCTCTTAGAAGAGATGTGACGGCTATGATCATTCACAAGAAGATGATGATAATTACAATGAGCCTCTAAATTCATTTTTAACATAAAGAGAATCCAAAAACCTAACCCTGGAAAATGAAAATCCAATAGTTTTGTGGACCCCGTTTTGGGTAGTTTGGTGTATCAACTTCCCAGGGCTGTAACTTTGGAATACAATATTTGTTTGGGGTGCACGATAGCTCATTGGAAAGATATCGAAGAAGATATTAATTTATGGGGATCAATAATTACTTTGTAAATCATTTATTTTTCCAATCGCATACAAGCATCATTTAGATCCTCAAAATGGCTTCGGAAGTTTAGGACCCGAAAATTGCTAAAAATAGTAAGTTTCCAAAAACCTATTTTGAGCTAGTTGGAATAGGTGGGTGGCCACAAATATCCACCTGGATCACATCATCAATATGAAAATTTATGGCATGCTCATCATTTTCAAAAACTTGTAAATAATCTTGGTTATCTAGAATTTAATGTCGGAATATATTCTTTACATGATAAGTGTTTTGTCCTTGAGAATCCTCTATGTTAAAAATGGATGCAGATACTACTAATGAATCTGAATTTTGGTTATTTTTTCTTGGGATAAAATATATATTGAAATATTTAAAGGAATACATGAGCTCCAAAATTGTCCTTCCATAATTTTTTAATTTTTCCTTCTTAATAATATATTTCCTTTTGATGTGACTAATGATTGACTATGAATATCTTATGACCACCAAGTTTTCAATTTTCAATTCAAGGGAGAGTATCATACCTTGAATCAATTCCTCATATTCTTCCTCTTTATTAGTGCATGGAAATTCAAGTCTAATTCCATATGGGTATATAGTAGATTCAGGGATTTTAAATATGATTCTTGCTATGTTTCCATATTTGGAACAAGCACTCTCAAAGGAAATATTCCATAATACTTGAAAAGAATTATCCTTGTCTTGACTTGGAGTGTTGAGTTGTTCTATATAAAAAACAACATAGTTTCTCATTCTAGTTTCAAGGTGTTTCCACATTAACTCGTTTTATTTCTTCTTGAAGGACATGGGTTTTCTAATTTCCTTGGGAACTTTAACCATTTTTTTTATCCTTCTAAGGAAACATCATAAAACTTGAATCATTCCTGATATAACCTCCAATATTGAAACACCAATATATTCCAAGAAAAATTCCATATGTTGGAGGTAGATATACCACTATAATGCTAAAAACTGTCATAATGTGAGGTGAGACAGTTATCCATGCACAAAAATCATTAATATTTCCAGAAGTTGGGCCTTTTCTTGAGTCAATTCCATAAATGCCTTCTCCCATCTCATAGTATCCCCACTATCAACTAAACAGTTGTGCAAAACAATATCATGATTGTTTATGGTAATATAGAACGGTGGAGCTTTTCCTCTTGGTTTGACTGATGAGAAGTTTTGTTGTTGTTTGGAACTTATAACCGCGACGTCCATTCTTGTATCGAATTCATTAAGTACTCTTAAAAAGTTCTCCCTTTGTTGTGGTATTTTGACTACTTCCATGAAAAGAAACGTAATTCCAAGTTTAGATTAATCATCAATCACATTAAAATTCACTTTTTGTGGATTCTTGGCATGGTTAACAACAACTTGTTGCTTCGTTCTCTCTGCTTCATTTTCCTTCATCTTTACCTTTTCTGGTGCTTCTTTTGATTTGAAATTGTTTGCTTGTGTTCTTGTTTGGAAAATATTTTCTTGTACAATATCAAACTCTTTTTATTCATCAAAAATGTAAAATGATGATTCTCCTTCATCCATCTATACTGATTCAAAAATTCCATCTTGGATAAAGTTTGATTCTTGGTTAATATTCACTATTTTTTCTTCCTCGAGAGTTTCTTCCAATACAGTAACATTGGGGTTCGACAATCTAGGTTCTCTTTGTAACATCCAGTTCCACTGATCACATTTGTATACTAACTTATTATTTGAGG
The DNA here is from genome assembly GCA_900067695.1 of Picea abies. Classification (NCBI taxonomy): domain Eukaryota; kingdom Viridiplantae; phylum Streptophyta; class Pinopsida; order Pinales; family Pinaceae; genus Picea; species Picea abies. Next base: position 8,322 of record CBVK0100852233.1, on the reverse strand, counting down.
ACACTTGCGAGCAAATGATCTGGTTATGGTACATTATGATTTTTGCTTTGATTATGAGTTATGTTATGTTGAGTATTGAGATTTATATGTTCTTTTATAGATGTATATATTGATAGGTATTATGATGAGTTTTTATGAGTGTGCAGGAAAAGTGATAGGTTGAGGATGTTGATGGCATCAACAGACTTCCTTAGAATCTAGATTGAGTCAGGGAGTGGGCTTGTATTTTGGTTTGAGTATTTGATTATATGCATGATTTATATCATGATTTCAATATGGATGTTATGTATATGGATTATTGACATTATTCTTGTCACTGGTTGCAGGATTGGTGACACTTGCTAATACAACTCACATATGGAGTAAAGGAGTCATACATAGAAACCAGACAGATAAGGGAGAGATGTGGCAACATCCTACTCTCAACCTACTAGCACTCGTGCCATGACTTGAACAAATTTTAATGATTACCTCACTCTGAGAGGTCCATAATGTCATGAGGGAAGACTGAGACAGTCACTCATGAAGAAATCTAAGGGATGCACAATAATGTGAAACCCGTATTCCTTAGAAAATCCCCCAGTCTCTCACAAGGTCGACCAATGGAGTATTGAATCCAAGTGTCTGACAAACTTCAAAACTATTTAATGGTGAGTGGCACCCTTGGAGCACAAAATTTCATCTTGAAGGGCACATCGTGCATACAAAATGTGAGTCAAAAAAATATAGAAGGCCTAGAAAATTAAAATAAAATACGTAGACATTGTTAGAAAGAGCATAAAAATGATTATTAAATTATAAACAAGAAAACTAAGAAAGAGTCTAAGTCTAAGAGTTTTGCCTACATTAAAACATTAAAATGGAATGAAGGGAATTATACTAGTAAGTTAAGTAAAATAAATAAATAAAAATAAAGTTGGGTAGATGCACATGTGTGCATGAAAATGATAAAAGGGATTTTTAAATAAAAATAAAATAAAAACATGACAGGATAGTTGGTCCACATAGAGTAGCATTTTGAGTCAATCAACCACTAATCCTAACTAAAATAAGACTCCTAATCCAAATCAAACTAAAATTTGGTTAGGGACACAAAACAAATGAAGGATTGGGGAACTAAGAGGCAACTAAGATTAAAAATATAAACAAATTGGGGGAAGTGAGGGAAAATGTCTATTTAAATCAAATAAAAAGGGAATTAACATGTGCCACTTGGGGAGAGTGTGACAAGTGTAGTGGGTGAATAACATTTAATTAAATTATTAAAAATTGATTATTTGTGCATGAGAGGACAAGCTTCATTGCAAAATTTCCTATAAATGAGATGGAGAGAAAGAGAGAAATTACCTTATTGTTGGATGAATGTTATGCTGCCAAAATTGTTATTGATTGAGTTAACTTTTGAGAGATGGGTTCAAACTTGTGAGAAGAGGTGGAAGTCTCTCCTTGCGAGGACAAGTTTGTGCTATTGAGTTTCTATTTTTTTGTGTGTGGCCCCTTTGTGGTTCGGGGGGGCTAAGGGAGAGGAAGAATACCCTTATTGTTGGCTCGAAGGTACTGGTAAAATCCTTAGATTAACAGACTAGAAGAACATTGTGCAGGTCTAAGCAGAGGAGAAACTTCACAACAATAATCTCCAGTTACCGTATTTTTTTTGGTTAATTCAAATCATCATTAGATGTTCTAGTTGTTTTAATATTCTTTGAATGTATATGGTTCTTTAATGTTTTGTTCCATTTTTATAGACTTTCTAATCGACAAGAATGATTGTTATTGTTTTAATAGATAAAATTTTATGTTAAGAGTTCGATATCTTATTTCCCTTCTCATAGGATATAAAATTGTATAGCCTACCTCTTATAAACGATCACCATTTCTATTCCTATATTCAGTTGTTGGCCCGATATGTGAATTTAAATCATGGTTGTTTTTCTCTGATATATGGATTAATTCAGAAACGAAATTATTGTTAGTCGAATAGGATCTCTGATATATCCAAAGATTTAAACTAGCAAAACTCTTACCACAATTTCCTTCGATTTATATATGGACGAGTCAATCTTGGATTTTCGAAGCCTTTCATAATTAAGAATCTTCTTATTTGTCTCCGTGGCATCAATTATTTTCCCTTGCGTCATACAAATTGAATTAATTAAAAAAAGGATTGATAACATTTTTTTTTTTCGTTTGTTAGGCGTTTTCCTTGCCTCACCAATTTTACTGCCTTAACAAGAGGATTGTTTTTTGGTTAACCTTGGATGTATTTAAAAATAATGATAAAAGTACAAATATATCATTATGAGTATTGTTCTTCTATTATTATGGTCAATCATTGAAAGCGATTGGATATACCCTAGACGTGACACTAAAGGGGGGAAGTATGATTCGATTGTGGTGAGATATTATCAGTTGCGCTAGGTTAGGGAGATGGAATGTATCTTGTCGCTTCTTGCAAAGAAGATGCGAAAGATGATTCCAGAGGAAGTCAAAAATGATAAGGAGATACTCTTAGACTACTTGCGACATTTGAGGTACTAGAACCAGGCTGGGTTGAATAGGTAATTCTCAACGGGAAGGTTGGAAATCTAGTACACGATTATATATAGGCGGCGTAGGCTAAAGGGCAAACGAAAGGCACCTTTGTTGGCCACTGCTTTTCGTCCATCCTCTCGGTCACGATTCTCGTCTATTTGGAATTTCCGGCCGACGGGTAGGGGACTCCTTTTTGTTAACGGGGCATGAGGCCTGGAATTTGACTGCCTGTAGCACGTATTTGGTCCGCCAACCCGTATTCGTATTTGACATGTGAATTGATACCCCACATGTCAAGAATTACCTCCATAAAAATTGTGACTAAGTCCGGTACCTGTCAGAAATTTTAGTAGGTATCTACAGGCTGTATGGTATGGTATAGAGTATACGCATGGCTGGGATGGTGTTATGTGGTTAGCTGAAGAAATAAATGACACTTAATAATATTGTATTGTAACTAGTCCACTTCACAGGCCAATCCACATACAGAGTTTTCATTTGAATTTCGAATTCAATATTAATAATATTTTGTTGTGACTTGTCCACTCCACATACCAATTCATATACCGGGTTTTCAATTTACCATCGGCCATAAATCATTTAACTTGACTCTACCCAAGCTTGTTCCCTTATCTTTCAAAGGTTTTATTCAGTCGTGGATTTGCTATGTTTCTAAGAGTTTTACTTTTATTCAGTGGTTGACTTATAAGGGTTGGTTTTACACGTTGGGTTTTCTTGACTTGACTCCGGTGGATCGTGCCTTTGCCCTTTTTGTTAATTCAGGTCAACTTACAAGGGTTTTACTTCATTTGTTCATCTCTTATGATTCAGGCTACATTATGGTGAATAAACAATTGCTTGGTTTGCTTGGCTCTAGCGGACTGCGAGTTTACTTGGCTCAGGTGAAGTGGGTCTGCTCCTTTTTGTTAATTGACAATGGTTTTATTGGATCTGAGTTAAGAATCATTTGATAAAATACTCTTTTTAAATTTTGTAACTCTTTATTGTCTCACAAATTTTGAAGATTTGAATTTTGTAAGTTTAAATAAGCAAATCAATTAGTTTTTTAAGATAATTATGTAAAATTTGATAAGTTTTTTTTATATATATAACTTCAACTTTATATATTGTATTGTTGTTGGCTGTCTTACTCAAATAAGGATTTTTTGCTCGCTGGCTACTATCTTAATTATAACCAATTTAGAGCTTCACCCTTCTTTATCTATCCATCTATAACTCAAACTTATGCCTCCCAAGACCCTAGCTACCATCACAATATAAAGGACTACAGAGAAGGTTAATACCTCTACTAGTGAAGGGATGGGTTGGATGGTAGCAGTTGTGCAGGCCCAAGCTCTGAAAAACACTCGAAGTGGGATGCATTTTGTTTGGTTTTAATTAGACTACATAAAGTCATGACTATTATATATATAAAATGACTATTTTTTTTAATAGTAACTTTGTGGGATGCATTTTGTTTGGTTTTAACTAGATTATATAAAGTCATGACTATTATATATTATATATAAAATTATTTTTTTTAATAGTAACTCCATTTTTAGAGATATCATTTATTTGGTGATGATTGTAGTCTTTCACAAATAGAAAGTTGAAAGAGATAGAATTTTAAGAATTTGTTTTGTTTGTTTGTTGTGGAGGTGATAAACCTCTAAAAAACTAGAAGCAACTAATTATGTTTATTGATTTTGATAAAGGTGTATGCACTCAAGTATGGAAAAAATTAATTATAAAAATGTAAAATGACAGGCATGAAAATCAAATAACTATCATCAAATTTTTAATTGACAGCCAAAATAAATTTGAAATTCAAGGCCTGGGTGTGACATAAACGGGCACCGTCTCATCCTCACAGCTCTCGAAATTTAAAAAGTTTACTTAGTCAGGGGCTAAGTGGGACGCATATATTAATAGTGCCATAACCTTTCTTTTCTCCTCCCGCGTCCATTTCAAATTTGATTTTTCCCTCCGAGCCCGCGGCGCCCATTTCAAATTTGATTTTTCCCCTAACCCGAGGCGCCCATTCCAAATTCGATTTTGCACGGAAGATTTCTTTGTCTTATCCAATTTTTGCAGCTTCTAAGTTTTGGCCCCTTCTCATCTGCAACCACCTTTGTGGTGAGACTCGACGGATGGTTCACAAATGTTCGAATGACAGCGGAATTCTTCTCGTCCCCTCCCCAACCTTCGCCACACCCACCACCGGCCCACCAAGCATCGCTCCATCAGTAGCACCTGCAGTTTCACCTGCCTGCAAGCACATCAGGTGCTTCAGTCGGCAGTAACTTGGAGAAAACGGTCATTTGGGCAGCGACATTGGCTGGGGTGTTCTTTCTATGAGTAGCTCGGACTCAACAACTGCACAATGCACTGTACTCCTTCACTTCGTGGTCCATTTGATTTAGTTATGTATTTGTTTTCTTTAGATTTAGCAAAGACAATTTAGGAGCAGTCTGCAGCCAGATCTAGCCATAGGTTAGGCTGCTGGATTTGTTCATACATAAAGGATAAGTGTTATTGTTATCATTACTAGTAATATAGTATTCTTTTTCTTCTGTTGTTGATATTCAGATTCATTATTGAACCATCAGACAAACACTGAGTAATAGCGAACGAGCTAGAATGATTTGTTATATGGTATATACAGTTCTATATTGTAGACACTCTTTTCACTATCCGCAATAAACTTGCATTCATTTTTCTACATCTCTGCTTATAAATCCATGGTATTTCAGGTATATTGAACATAGATATTTTTTTTCCTGCAACATTGTGGTTATGATGATGATAAATTTTAGGCGGTTTCTTTATTATTTCACATTGAATGTGTTACGGAAGAACAAAATGGGCATTCTTTCTTCGTGCTTTGCAGCTATAAAAATGGTTCCATGTATTGAAAAGTTAAAGGTAAGGTGACAACTGATCATGATTCCTTTGGCATTGCATTTTCTTCCAATTGTCATAACTTTACTTGTTATATAATTCATTATTGGATTGTATCGGCTCTACCATTGATGAAATAATGCTATTACTTTTATCACATTAAGGTAAAGGTTCTACAGGGCGTAGACTCATCTCGGCTAGATGAAGAAAACAAATCATCTATGGTCTAATGCAAGGAGGGAGCATCTGGGAAATTAAATAACGTTAACGTGGCATTTTAAAAGCTGGTCAATTCCACTGCAAGAACCTTACAGACTGGTAAATTCGTTATAACATAGCATGATACTGGTCAATTCTAACTTATGAACCTCCGTTCAATAGTTGGTGTAGATTGCTGAGTTAGTTTTGAATCTGATAAAAACCATCTCCGATTTTGTGACCCATGGAACGAAGAGAGTTAGCTACTGAAGAACCGGACTTTACAAAGTTGGCCGCACATGAGTGGGGGGCGAGCTTATCTTCATTATGTGCAGAGATGAAGATGAATGAAATCTAATATCTATGCATGCCACCCATTCACCACTTTCCATAAGCATGCAGTTAGGGTTCGGGTAGAGATTTCGGTGACCTAAATCAATCTTAAGATTGATGAAGCAATGTCATTTGTATTTGTTTATGGTATAATAATCTTTTAGTTCCAAACATCTTCAAATAATATTTATGGGTGCTACCTATTCACCAGTTTCTATAGGGTTCCACATAGAATTGGGTAACTTAAATCAATCTACCAATGATGAAATAATGCTATTTGTATTTGTTTATGTTATAATAGTTTTTTTAAGCAGCTTCAAATACAAATATATAGTTGCAATTATCTACTGTAATTTGTAATTATCTACCCTTAATAAAATAATGTAATTTGTTTATGTTATAATAATTTTTCCATTAAGAGTATCTTCCAATACAGTTTGGAGTTGTATGCCATTTATTTATTTTATGTTATAATAATTTTTTAGGTTCATAGCATTTTGAATTGCAATTATCATAGTTATGTAGTGGTTGCTTGACATTATTTACTACTATGATGAAATGATACCATTTATTTATGTTATAATAATCTTTGATTCAAAGCATTTTGAAAACAATTATTTTATTATATTTATTTTACATTTAGAAAAAAATATTTATTCTCAAGTAAAATATATTTATAATTTTTGTAGTTATGATAATCCTTTATTTAATTGTAATACAATGTATTATTAACATCTATTTATTTCAAAAAAATTTTATATTTTTATTTTATAAAATTTTAATTTTTTTCTTTATAAAATATTATTGAAATTATTTTTAACTTTATAAATTTTTAATATTTTGTTTTATAAAAGTTTACATTCATAAGTTGAAAGAAGAAATAAAACCAAATTTTTATGGTTATAAAATTGAAGAAAAAATAAGACTACATAACAAGATAATTTAGTTGATACAAAGAATAATTAACTAACTATAATTGTTCTTATAATAAATAAGCACTAAATTATTAAGTTATAATAAATTTTATAACTAATTATAATAAATTGGGAAAAAATTATAATAAATTTTAAAAACATTTAATATAAGTTTTATTAACTAAATTATAATAAATTTATAATTTTCAAAAATATTTACAATGAATTCTAACCTATCAAGCTATTAGCTTATAATAAGTTTTACCATTTTTGAAAATGTTTAATATCAATTGTAACATATGAATTTATATATATATATGAAAAATAAAATTAATTAAATCTAAACCATAGCTAATAATAATTGTATTCATTGTAAATTAATAACTAAATTATAATAAATTTTATTAAGATACTCTTCACCTTTCAACAAGAGATTAGAGAAATTTTGGAATACCAATGATCTTGGGATGAGATTGAAAAATAAGAAAAAAAAAATTAATACGTTTGAGTCATTAAAGTGGGACAAGTTTAAAAGTTCAATTTTTGGGATTTTTTTCAACAATCGTTACCATACATTGTTGGTGAAATTGCATTTTTGAATGCATAAGTGATTGGGAACCCTGAAAAACTCTTATTGTTCATGGAATATGTAATCTCAACAACTAATATTTGCAATTCCAACAATTTCTCTAAATTTTTGGTTAGCCTAAAACTAATCACAAAAATATGCCCAAAAAAAATTCAAAAAATAAAACTATGAAAGTGCTTAAGGAATTGTTATTCCATGATTTGGTATTGTTTTAACTAATATAATAGGATGCATATAACAAATTAAATTTACAACTTATTTACAATATCAAATTTGTAATTTAAAACATTCAGTTAAAAAAAAAGATCATTTTTCATTTCATCTAAGACTGTAAAAACTGTTTGATATACACCTATACAATCCCATTTACAATTATAACAGACACATTTAACAATGTAATGAAACCAACAAATAATTCTTTTATATTATTGCATAAGCTATTGAAAATAAAACTAATAAGAAAACCAAAAATCTCAAACTTAAATCATTAATTTGAAATGATTCTTTAATTTATTTTAGTTTTTTAAATAATTTATTTTTAATTAGACAAAGGTAATCCATATTTTTTTTTATAAGTAAGAAATATATTATATCAGGAACCTGCCATAGGAAAAAAGAGTGTTACAAGAGAGAGTATCTGGTCTGCCGAGACTTCCAGGCTGCCCCAACAGAGGGGAAACCAGCCCAGTCAGCAACCTAATCAGTTTAAAAAAAGTAATAAGCATGTAGTAAAATGTCTAAAGACAAAGTAGATCTCCAGCTGGAGCAACACACATATAACAAGTAAGTCTAAACCAACATAAACTAGACACTTGGTGCATAACCTGGCCAGGTGGCGTTGAGGTCGCCTGTCCA
>CBVK0100852232.1:0-10601 GCA_900067695.1 Picea abies | reverse complement strand
GCCAAAATGAATTCCATCCACCTTGTTCTTGCCCTTGTCGCCTCACATAAATTGGAGGTCCATCAGATGGATGTTAAATCTTCCTTCTTGCATGGCGATTTGAAAGAAGAAATCTACATGGAACAACTTCCTAGTTATGTCGAGAATGACTCTAGCCTTGTTTGTCGCCTCAAGAAATCTCTTTATGGTCTCAAGCAAGCTCCCCGAGCTTGGTATGCCAAAATGGATATCTTTCTTATTGCCACTGGATTCTCTAGATGCCATTCTGATCCTAATGTCTATACCAAGAAAGTAGGAAGCCATCTCATCATCCTTTCCCTTTATGTTGATGACCTTATCCTTATTGGTAGTGACGCAAAACTTTTAAACCATGTGAAAACCAGCCTTAAGAAAAAAATTGAAATGACAGACTTAGGATTTTTGCACTATTTCCTTGGCCTCCAAGTTTTGCAAACTAATGAAGGAATTTTTCTTTCCCAGTCTAAGTTTGCTTGTGACCTTCTTCATCGCTTTCACATGGACGATTTTAAACCAACCCCTTCTCCCTTCCAGTCTGGAGTCAAGCTTTCTGCCACTTGTACTTCTCCTGAAGTTGATGCCACCTTGTATCATCAGTTAGTTGGTAGCCTCTTATACTTGACTCATACCCGTCCTGATCTTTCCTTTGTTGTTGGTCTTGTTGCCTGATATATGCAAACACCCCATGAAAGCCATTGGAAAGAAGCTAAAAGGATACTTCGCTATGTTCGTGGTATTGTTCAGTTTGGGATACATTATAGTTCAGGGGGGACTCCCTTATTGGTTGGTTTCACTGATTCAGATTGGGCTGGCGACCTCGATGATCAGAAGTCTACTGCAGGTTATGTTTTCAGCCTTGGTTCAGGACCTGTCACTTGGGCCTTTAAGAAACAACAGGCTATTGCACTTTCTTCAGCAGAAGCAGAGTACCGAGCAGCGGTAAATGCAAGTCAGGAAGCCCTATGGCTTCGACAGATCCTTTCAGAGTTTTGATTCCAGCACCAGCATCCGACCAGACTTTGGTGTGACAATCAAAGTGCCATCAAGCTCGCCAAAGACCCAGTTCAACATCAACATAGCAAACACATCGAGCTACACATGCACTTCATCAGAAAACTTATTCATGATCAAGTTATTGAAGTGCTCTTTTGCCCTACAAAATATCAAGTTGCAGACATTTTCACAAAGTCTCTTACAGAAGTGAAGTTTTCCAAACTTCGATCTATGTTAGGAGTTCAGGAAGTTGTCATTAAGGGGGGATAGGCTCTAGTGCCTCTTTCCTTCTCCTATTGTGTCATTATTCTAAATCCTTCAATCCTATCTCAAGTTGTTCTTAAGGGGGGATGTTAGGATATTTAGACACTTAGGAGTGATATTTAGACACTTAGGAGTTAGTTAAGATCTACTTGGTCTAATATGTCATTAGGTAAAAGTGTATTTCTTTAGTATGCATTAGTATGCATTTGTAGTTAGGCAATCCGACGGTCACGATATGTTCCCAACATAGAGTGATCCGACGGTTCATACTCTCCTCGATCTTAACGGCCATTGATATGTGGCTTAACACCCGATTGGTCCATGATCTCTATTTAAAGAGCATGGAGGGTCATTTGCAGATGATCAATTGTGAGAAAATCTCTTGTAAAATCTCTCTGTAATCTTTTTCTTTCCATTAATAAACTGCTCCAAGTGGCCACGTTGGCTGGGGCCGTGGATGTTTCCCCGTAGGGGTTTTACCATGTGAAAACATCGGTATGTTGATATTTGATCTGGTTATGTGAGTGGTTACTGAAGGTGTTCATCCTCTGTTGGAATAACTGTGTTGTCAAACAATAGTCATGTGGGGAATGAGGGATTGTGGGTTTTTAGTTTGATTTGGCACCTGAGATGGAGCCCTTCCTATTTTCTATGAGCCTTTAGCCCGGTTAGGAATCCCTTTACCCAAGTGGAGTTTAGTCCCAGCTCGGGGGTGATGCACTGTTGAGAGTGATGAACAATGTCGTCTAAGGCTAGGAGGTTCATGGAAGGTTTGCACGCAATTGGTGAAATTCTTACCAAGATAAGTGCCAATTCGGTGATAAATTTACATGATGCATTGTTATTTACGTTCTTATAATTGTGTGTTTCTCCTATGTGTGTTTATAACCGTCTGTAAATTTATGGGTATTTCCTATATATGCTTCATGTATATGTTTACTGTCATTTTAGTATGAATCTGTGCATTTACATAACGTACTTGTCTGTCTACATTTTTATGTATATGCTTCCGCAAGAGTTTTGTGTGCATATGTATTTTCATTGCATCCAAATCGAAAAATTTATGTGGCATATCTTAGTTGGATGTTGAGTATGTTACAATATGTTCCACAGAGAGAACAGTAAGAGTTCTCTAGCATAGCATGGCCCAACATGGATGGTCAGGGATGTTACACTACGTGTGTGGCAAGACTATGGTTTTGGTAGCAAGCATGCACGGTAATCTTTCCATTGGCTACTTGCCCTTCCGCTGTGGTGGCTAACTAGAGATTCTAGACTCCATTTTTCTGTCTTATGCATACTCCTCTTCTTGTACAATAACATATTCTAATATTCCCTCTTGTGGCTGCTCTAGCGTGGATGTGTGTGACCTTTATGGTGCGGTTTTTTCTGCCTAGTTCAGTATCGTCCCATTAAATCCTCTAGGCTTCTTCATGGATTTCAAAGTGAAAAGGATCTCCTGTATGTTTGTTCTATTGGCTATGTCCTACTTATGACATATTGATATCCATTCCCATTGGTGTCGTCTTTCGAGTTTCCTCCACCACTGATCTGGGGCTTCTTTCTTCCATATCGAGCGACGATATTTCATCCAAATTGACAAATTCTAGAGGCCGAGGCGATTGCTATTCACTTTCCTATGGCTAGTGAGATGCTCTGAGGTTGCATCGAGGCCATCTACAAACTTGGCTTGACACTCCTAGCTTGTGTGGTTCCATGGTGGTAAAATTATTCTCCTCTGAGATTAGTTCTCTATGTAACTTCTGCAAACTCTCTGTCTCTCTCGTATACTATGTTTCTCTGTTCTTTTCTTAATTTCACAGTAACCCTTCTGATCCCCTCATCCTTACCTTATATAGGAGTCGTGTGAAACTTCTCAGAGACGTTATCCAATTTTCATTTTAAATGAAATGGCGCTTTCCGTGTAATTTCCATTGAATTCCCTTGCCATCTCCAGTTGGCATGATTAATGTGACGTCCCTTCAATCATTCTTATAATTCAATTTTGAAAGTTGCCATCTATTGGAACCTATTTTTTGTACCCACCATTTCCATTGTTTTCATCTTTTAGTGACTGTTAGTCCTTTATCTATCGTGCTAACATTTCCCAGTTCACATGCCCATTCTCTTTGTGGTGCACTACTCCTTTTTTGCTATCTTTTGATATCCAGTGCAGTAACCCCTCTATTGTTGCACTTAGTTTTTTTTTATTTTTATATGCTAGGAGGTCAACTGTCCCTATACAGCTTCAGTCGAATCCCATTGATTATCCCTTAGATTTATATTCCTCTGAAATTCTTCAACTGGATAACTCCCCTATCTGTGATAGTATTTACTTTGTATGGTCCTAACCAATGCATTCTATCTTTTTTGGGTTTTGAAGAGATTTACTATAGTACACCAAGACTAAGTCTCCCTCCTTGAATTTTTTCTTCTTGATGTGTCTATCATGCCAAGATTTGTCCCTTTCTTTTTGTACTTCTTGGTGAAACCCTGCTAGAATCTTATCTTCTTCCATGACCATCAGTTGACTGATCCTTTCCTATATTGTACCTCACTTTGTCATGTTGGTAATGGCTGCTACACGTAGACTAGGTACCAAAAACTCTAATGGCACCATTACTTCTTGTTCATACACCCATATAAATGGTGTCTTCCCTGTCAATTTTTTGCATGTGGTCTTGTATGCCCATATTACTATTGGTATCTTCAACTCCCAATAGTCCCTATTCACATTATAGATCTTTTTCAGTGCATTCTCGAGGATATTGTTAAAAGATTCCACTCTTCCATTTTCTTGAGGATGATATGGTGTACTCGTTTGATGATAATATTCAAACTCCTCATTTATAGCTTTAATAGTGATGCTAATGAAGTGAGTGCCTTGGTCACTCATCAAAATTCTTGGGAATCCAAATCTAGTGATCACTTTATCAAACAAGAAGTGTTTTTTTGTCTCTACACTGCAATATTTTACTGGTGTTATGTTTTCCCATCTTATTAAGTACTATGGCGTGGTAATAATGTACCTCAATCCTGACCCTTTTGTTGGTGGGTTAATTTTTCCCACAAAATATTTTTATCCACTACTGCAATACATGCCGGAAATCACATAAAAATACTTGATGCAAGTCATTGAATATGTACTTATCCAGATATTTGTGTGGTGTCAACTTTGGATTTTTGTTATCTTTTTGCGCAAACTCTAGCTCCTTTGTCTTCAACCAGCTCTCTATCTATGCCTTTGTTGGATTCCATGATCTCAACAACCCCTTTTAGATTCTCACTCTCTCAATGTCTTGTTATCCTGTCTGACATTCCTTTGACGTGTATTCCACAAATCTCACATACTCAATCCCATTTTCTTTCAACCAACCCGCAAAAGAACCATTTGCTGGTTTTCTACTCTTCTTGTATTGGTCTTCTTCTTATTTAGGATTCCTTATGGGTTATTCTGATTCTTATCTTACTATCATAGATTGACCCTAGTTCATATTTGATAATCTCCCAACAAAATCCCTTTAAAACTATCAGCTCCTCTTGTAGACCAGAAGGAAATGCAACACACAAATTGTATTGTGCAGTCTCACCTGAGATAGATATATGGGTGGTTGCAACACTCAGGTGTTTGCAACCTGGTAATGAGTGGAGATATGTGGTTGTACTCAATCGTCTTTATCCATTTAGTCTTACATCTAATTTTAATAGTCATTTTATTCATGCATGTGGAATACCAGATCTAACTAGTTAATTCATTCATCTAACATTCATAAATTAATTAGACATAAATATGCATGCATTCATTCACATAAAAATGTTGTTACAGTGGTTCACCCCCTCCTGGGCTATGTCCACAAATATATGGCTCTCAATATTTTATTATGTTTCAGTAATATATCACGCCACGCGTGGTTACAATCTCATATCTACTCTCCCAGCAGACTCCTTGATCCCTACGCAGCTGACTAGACCGCACTAGGATCCTCATCTTGCGATCTAATGCTTAGGATGGAGTCCCTCACTACTTTCCTATATCACCAGCTTAATGACTCATATAGTTCTTACAATTATCTCTCCCTTTGTGTGTCTTTGTCCCCTACTCGTCCGATCCGTCCCTGGTCTTCTAAGTATTGCTTATTTATATCATTGGCTCACCAACCATTATAATACATTACAAAAACCATAACCCTAGCATTTTTATGTCTTCCTTTCATGTGCACCTCACCTACTTCTCTTACAAATGTTGCTATTCCTTCCAATTGTCCTTTCCTCCTTACATTCTTCTCCTCCAAAAACAACCTTTCTTCCTAACTAGGCCTACATCTAAGAGGTGAATTTAGAGGTACTTGGGCAGTGGGTATGTTTCATATTAGAGCGTAGAGAAAATAATATTTTTTATTTGTTGATCTTAGTATGTTACAAATGGTATCAAAGCTATTAGTTCAGAGCACCAGGAATTTGAAGTGGTTTGCTACATGCCAGAACATAGGTTGTTGGAGATTGATTTTTATTTTGAATGAAATTAATAGCTATAGTAATCGATGGAGGAGGATTTTTTTTGTTTTAAACTCTGCATTTCATCCCTGGAAACCATTCTCAGGTGATTTGTCATGGACCTGGGTTTCCATCAAGGTCTCACTTGCTTGATTTTGGAAGGGTAAAATCATGAATGTGGGTGTCTATTTTTCTTGTATTTTTAGAAAATAAAATATATTTTCAGAAGTTTTTCAACTTCTGGTAAACAAAAAGTTTTTTATTTATTTAGAATTTCACTTTACATTAAAAACAAAACTTGTCATGAATTTTTTCATCTTTCTATTGATTTTTTTGAAATTGTTTTATTGACATTTGATATGTCAATTTAGCGAGTGTTTGTTAGTATGTTCCTTAAAAATGAAGGCTTTGATAATGAGTTATGTCTATCAGAGTTAATTTACTCATTATTGAACTTTTGTTTATGAAAAATGAAATATGTTGCAGCAATACAAACAAACTCTATTAAAGTATGACTATTGTTTTGAAGAAAACATATAAATATTATAATTACTACAATTTTTTGAATTTGACCAATATGAAAAAGTTACATATTTTAAAAACGTTTAGTTCGAAACCATGTATCTTCCTTAATTTTTATTTAAAATTAAAATCTAAAAATACCCTTTTGAAGAGGACAACGAAAGGTTCTGTAATATAAATTTTCCATATTTTTTGCCTGTTTATTATTCCAGATATTGATTTTTGTTTCACTAAATCATTATGTCATCTCAAAATAATATGCAGACATGTTTTTATAAAATTAACTAAAATTACTAAACACCGATTAAATTGAGCACAATTTTTTTCAAATGAAATTCAATTCAATTCTAAAAATGTTGTTACTAATTCCAAATCTAGACTCATAGTATTTTAAGGAGTCTTCTCCTTCCCAAGTTGGAGTAAGTTGAAGCGAACACATACTTTTTTGAAAGTAGCATAGTTACAACTTTTCGGTTGAACTGAAAGTTAGTATTTTTTGGCTGAAAGTTAGTTTTAACAGAAAAAATAAATTTATACTTAAGAAACATAAGGATAAGTGTTAGGATGAATCCGTTAGGTGGTACCTAGTGGAATGCCATTCGAGGGAACCATTAGATTTAACTTTCACCGAAAAATCATTTCATTCGAAATATTTTTTGGCTCAAAATATTCAAGGTTTGGTCGAAAAATTGTCATTAACAATTTTCCGCGACCTATGTAACGACCTTCCTCGTTAAGACAACAACTCTGATAACAGGTGCAATTTTTATTTTTTTTGTGTTTAAGGTGTGTGCGCGTGTGTAGAAGTATCAACACACTTGACTCTACACCGCCACTCGATGACCAACAAGATGCAACCACGACAACTCAAGCCCAGGTTCCCATCGATTTTAACCATTTAAGGTCTCAGGGCTGGTGACTGTTCTGAGGAGCAAGGAAGTGTCTAAATCCCACTAATCCAATCATAGATAATCATCAATCCTAGAATTCATCATCCATCATTTTGAAATAAAACTCTTGCTTAAGAATCGAACAATTCAATATAGTATGATCTATTTATTTGCAATGCCATGTTGGTATATACGACTAAATTAGGTAGATCATAACTTCAACTTGAAACTTAACCATCATAAATAATAAGTATAACCCATTATCAAACTGTCATATAACAAGGACAATTCCCAACTTATAATTCAAATCTTTCCTCCTAACTCTATGATATTTCCATTACTCGGCAATAAAAGTAATTCTTACCAAAGTTCAATAACTCAATTCTAGTGCATCGACAATATATAATCAGATTCATTACACTGACCAACTTAATATCAAGATCCTAAAATTCTAGGTAGTATGAGCCATAACTAGAAATTGCCTTTTATCCATATATTATTATATTCAATAGATATAAAATGAAAAGTTGATTTTCGTGATTAAAACTTCTCACTATTTATATGATAACTAGAAGAGTATAATTAGCTTCCTTCAGAAGATACTATTATATTTCATTCCACACTGGATTATAATATCTAATCTTTAATGTATAATAAGATGCGTCAAGATGGTCCTCCAAGTGTACATTGGGAGGAGTTATTACAAATTTCATACTAGGTAAATGATGTCGATAATCATAACATCGCGACATAATATGATATAGTGTACTATCTGCCCTTAATCATTCTAAATAAGAATGGACAATAAGGAACTAACTACTATAAATACACCTCTCACCATAGTAACAGGAGCACCTGAGATCAATTAACAAAAATATCAGTCACTGAACAATTGCTAATTTAATGCGATGTCGCCTCCCGTAATAACTTCCGTTATCAGCTAGTGGGAGCGGCAGTGAGCACGCTTCCTAGAATCCGCGAGGGATTGACGATTGACTCATATTTCGAGATTGTCAAAATTATGAATAATGGATGGACAGAGTCGAGCGATAATCACCCAGTCTATCAAAGAAGTGGATGGATTCGGATCCAAGGGAATCTCAGGCAGAACAAGACAAAAGCATCCCCGTTCCAGTGCACTCAGATAAACCCGTTCGAAGGAAAGGAGATTCACACGATTCCAGGCATTAGTTTAGGCATTTAAAGAATAACACTACCAGGATTCTAACACTAAGATGTGCCATAAACTGTTGTCTATTAGAGAACTGATATAATGTTAATACTGCATCAATACACCCCAGGCGTTGATCTAATACAAGCTAGGAATTGAATATAACCTATAATAAACCCATAAATCCATAACTGCCTCGAGCGATAATAGTCACAATGACTGTAAAATGTGATCCAGTCTACTAGGAACAATATTGACAAAAGGTTCTTCGATGGGTTGAGATGTAAGCTGCACATTCGTGATTATACTATAAAAAAAATATCTTCGAGGGATCGAATCCTCGTGATACAGAGAATATTACCAATTCTACTTGATGGTTGATACAATCACTACAATACAACTGAAAAATTTAAAACAATTTCTAAATTTTAATCATCGGCAGAGAAGAAGAGAATATCTGAAACTAAAACAATTTCTGAATTTAAAACATTAGTTTTTAGTTTATTATATGTGTGTGTGTGTGTGTGTGTGTGTGTGTGTGTGTGTGCTATATGTGTGTGTGTGTGTGTGTGTGTGTGTGTGTGTGTGTGGATGCAACCATGCTAGAACTCATCTTTTAAAGCAAGCATCCATCATGGAAACTTACAAATTCGATATCAGTGATCCCATAGAGTTTACGACAATGTCAAAACTAATATACACATTAATCTTATTACAAATTCAAATCTCAACAAGAATATTGTAATTGAAGGCGACGAAGCTGAAGGTGATCTTCAAAAAGTTGGCGCTCCTTCCTTCATCCTGTTTGTTAATCCCAGAGACTTCATTGATGCATAGAAGAAGACAATCATACAATCTCACAATGTGGACCAACACAAAAACATAAATCAGAATCATTCTGCATACAAACTGTATACAAATATGCATATACATGGGCAACAACAAATTAACAAGATTGTAGATACATACAACTGAACTAACTGAACCAGATCAAAAGAAATTGTGGGATGCACAAGTGAATCCAATCAACAGAAATTGAGGGTATGTACAAGTGAATCCAATCAAAGAATTTGTCGTTGTATTCAACTGAATCAAATCAAAAGAAATTGTAGGCATGCACAACTGAATCTAATCAGATAAATTGCAAGCATGCACAACTGAATCCAATTAAAAGAGATTGTGGGTATACACAACTGCATCCAATCAAAATAAATTGTGGGTATATACAACTGAATCCCATCAAAGAAACATGCATTTTGCCACCGACAAAATATGATGGTAGGCATATAATATAACACTGAACCCAGATATCGATTCCACAAAGCCAAAGAAAAATTTGGTTTACAAAAACCATGATGAGAATAACGAGCACTCACAATATCCTCATCAATAACATTAAATTGTCGAAAGTAAAAATGCATTATACTTCACTCATTAAAATCATACTGTTGCCTTTCGCTTTCCTCGGACAACGTCCCATGCTCCGTGCCGCGTCCCACTTGCCGACCGTAAAAGGCTCACCGGTACCTCCCAGCCAAACGCTAGGGGTACTTTGCTTCCCCCTTAGCCCCCCGAGCCGCAAAGGGGCCACAAAGGAACCAAAGATAGACTAGCGTCTCAGCTCACCTCCACGGCTGAGCTACCACTCCAACATAGCTGAGATATACCCAACTCCTCACAAGCAACCCGTCAAGCCACAATTCGGTAGCGTAACGTTACGCTAACCGTTCCCCTTTTCTTCCTTCATTTCCCTTTCTTTTATAGAAATTTGAGACTAACCTAATTTCCGAAATCATTAATTAATTAATTTTTTTAATGACAACCTCTAACCATTCTCCGCCGTCCAAGTGTCACTCATCCCTATGATTCTCCAAAATTAATTTCTTTTTAATAATTAAAAGACTCAATTCTCTCACTCCCCCAAAAATCACTCCTTAAATTATTCCTTAAATTACTCCTTAATCACTCCTTTAATTACTCCTTAAATTACTCCTTAATCACTCCTCAAATTACTCCTTAAATTACTCCTTAAATTTCTCCTTAATCACTCCTTAAATTACTCCTTAATCACTCCTTAAATTACTCCTTAAATTACTCCTTAATCACTCCTCAAATTACTCCTTAAATTACTTTACTCCTTAATCACTCCTCAAATTACTCCTTAAATTACTCCTTAAATTTTTTTAATTTTATTATTAAATTCTCTCTTGTTATTTTTATTTTTTTTTAAAACCCAAAAGATAAATGCG